>SKCR01032268.1:0-85821 GCA_019454045.1 Zanthoxylum bungeanum
CGTGAGATCTAATTATTGTGAGAGAGATGATATATATCCCGACATATAATATAATTTTCCCCCTTGAGAGCCAACCCAAATTATTTGGTTCTGCTGTAAATTTCTTTCTTGTGCCCACCTCACTCACTCGCTGCTTCAAAATTCAAAGTCTTCAACTTCTGTTATTTTTGTTGTTGTGTTTGCTTTTATTGATGCACAAAACAGCTTTTTTAATCTGTCATATCATAATTTCATGATCTGAAAAACAAAAACAAAAACAAACTTACATTAAATCCATTCTTATATTCTCTTACAAAAATGTCAGCGTTTTAGCAGCCACAGCCACTCTCACTCTCACTCTCTCTATCTATCATCCTTATCTGCTTTCTTATCTCACTCATCACCTCAGTCATGGCAACCAAATCCAAGTAAGTATACTCACTGTTTATACACAAGATCTGGCTTTCTTTTTTGATTTCCTTATCTGGGATTGTGTTAATTTATGGGTTATCTTGTTCTTGATCAGCAAGTTATGTTTTTTTTTTTTTTTTGGTTTAAGGTAAAATTTTTCTTCAGTTTTATTTGTTATAGAATGTGAAATTTTGTTTCTCTAACTTTTTTTTGTCTATTATCTGGAATATGGAGAGGAATTTTGATGAAAAGTTTTAATTTTTTTGTGGGTTTCATTTAATTTTGCTTAACTTTTAATTCTGATTTTTTTTTTTTTTTTTAAATTTTTTTTCCTTGATGGGTTGGATCTGTTCTTGAACCAGGTGTGTTTTTAAAATTACTTTGATCTGCTAGTGAACTTACAATACTAAAATTATATGCAAAGTTTCTATATATGGTATTGTGGAATGTGTGTTAAATTTTGACAAGAGTTATGTTTATATACATGGCATTGTAATTTTTGGATAATGGGTTATGATTTGGTAACATAATGACAATATTTTGAACTCGGGCAGATCTGTTTTAACTGAAACTCCTAGCAAAGCTTCACCGGCTACTCCAAGAGTGAGTAAACTCGGTAGGGGAACGACTAAGCCAGAAACTGATTCACATTCTCCCCTGCAAAATTCTCGGATTTCTGTTGATCGATCCCCACGATCTGTTCACCCGAAGCCCACTCTTGATCGTCGATCACCAAAGGGTGCTTCAACCCCGCCAGCGAAGGCTGCTACTACCCCGCCTGCCGCTACCCAACCTGAAGTAAGTTTTAGGAATTTACAATAAAGGGTTAGTGCCTTTTTATTTTCAGCATTTGGAGTGTGTTTGGTTTGTTTCGAAAAATGCCATTTTAGACATCTCATAGACTTTGAAAATCAAACCAAAGTGTTTGGATTCATTGCCGTGAATGAGCATGATCTATCTTTATGTATGGAATATGACAATTAAGCTGCTCTGGGCGTGGGAAATTGATATTCTAGTATGAAGTGATTGCCTTTTGAACCTGCTTTTGCACTTGTCAGCCTGAGAATTTGATGTTGCATCTGTAAAAAATGAAACCAAAAGGAAAAGAGAGCCCTGAAATGTATTTTCTCGAACTTATTAATTTTTGGTTTTTGTTGGATAGAAAAGATGGTCCTTTGGAATAGATCAAACACGTCTGTACTCTTTATGCGTATTTTGATCTGCATTCTATTTTGATTTTCAGAAAGCCCAATCACGGGTTGCAAAGGGATCCGAATTGCATGCTCAATTGAATCTTCTTCAGGAAGATTTTAAGAAAGCAAACGAAAAGATAGAATTAATTGAGAAAGAGAAGTCACAAGCAATTGATGAATTAAAAGAAGCGCAAAGAGTTGTTGAAGAGGCAAATGAGAAACTGCAAGAGGCTTTGATGGCACAAAAGCGTGCTGAGGAGAATTCTGAGATTGAGAAGTTTCGGGCTGTTGAAATGGAGCAGGCAGGAATTGAGGTAGCCCAGAAAAAGGAAGAGGAATGGCAGAAGGAGATTGAAGATGTGAGGAACCAACATGCTTTGGATGTAGCTTCTCTTCTGTCTACTACACAGGAGCTTCAGAGGGTAAAGCAAGAACTGGCAATGACAACTGATGCAAAGAACCAGGCGTTAAGCCATGCTGATGATGCCACTAAGGTTGCTGAGATTCAAGCTGAAAAGGTGGAAATTCTCTCATCTGAGTTGACCCGATTGAAGGCCTTGCTTGATTCACATCGTGAGTCAGCATCCATCAAAAATAGGGAGCAAGTGTTGAAGCTTGAGGAGGAGATAGATACTTTAAAGCAAGAGCTTGAGAAATCTAAAACTTTTGAGCAAAGGCTAATGGAAAGAGAAGCTTCTATTGAACAGCTTAATGTTGAGCTAGAGGCTGCAAATATAGCTGAATCTTATGCTCGTAATTTAGCGGAAGAATGGAAAATCAGGGTTGAGGAATTACAAATGCAGGCTGAGGAAGCGCATAAGTTGAAGAGATCAGCATCAGAGTCCTTGGATTCAGTGATGAGACAACTGGAGGGAAACAATGATAAATTGCATGATGCAGAATCTGAAATTGCTGCTCTTAAAGAGAAAGTGGGACTAATGGAAATGACAATTGGAAGACAGAAAGGAGATCTTGATGAATCAAAGCGTAGACTTAGTATGGCTAAGAATGAAACTTCTGAAATGGCTAAAATGGTTGAGTCTTTGAAGTCAGAGCTGGAGACTGTGAAGGAGGAGAAAGCTCAGGCTTTGAACAATGAGAAGCTCGCAGCATCCACTGTTCAAAACCTATTAGAAGAGAAACATAAACTCATAAATGAATTGGAAAATTCCAGGGAAGAAGAGGAGAAGAGCAAGAAGGCAATGGAAAGCTTAGCGTCTGCCTTACATGAAGTCTCTGTTGAATCTAGGGAAGCCAAAGAAAAGCTTTTATCCAGTCAAACCGAGCATGAAAGTTACGAGGCCCAGATAGAAGATTTAAGGTTGGTCCTGAAAGAAACAAATGAGAAGTATGAAAGTATGCTTGATGATGCAAAACATGAGATTGATATTCTTACAAATACCATTAAAGAATCCAAAGATGTATTCAAGAAATCCAAGGCTGAGTGGGAGAAAAAGGAACTTCATTTGGTGGAGTGCGTAAAGAAATCAGAAGAAGAAACCTCTTCACTAGAAAAAGAAATAAATAGGCTGGTCAATCTGCTTAAAGAAACTGAGGAGGGCGCTTGTGCCATAAAAGTGGAAGAAGCTCAGCTGAGGGATAGCCTAAAGGAGGTTGAAGCTGAGGTGATTTATCTACAGGAAACTCTTGGGCAAGCAAAGGCTGAGAGCATGAAACTGAAGGAGAGTTTGTTGGACAAAGAAACTGAGCTGCAAAGTGTGATTCAAGAAAATGAGGAGCTTCGAGCTGAAGAAGCTGACTCTGTTAAGAAGGTTGAGGAGCTTCGAGCTAGAGAAGCTGATTCTGTTAAGAAGGTTGAGGAGTTGTCTAGGTTGCTTGAAGAAGCTATGGCCAAAAAGCAAACTGAGGAAAATGGCGAGCTTACAGACAGCGAAAAAGACTATGATCTCCTTCCCAAGGTTGTTGAATTTTCTGAAGAGAATGGACATGCAAGAGAAGAGAAGCCCAAAATGGAACTTCCAGTGCAAGAATGCAAGGAACAGAAGATTGAAAATTCCAAAGAAGAGAATATTGGCAAGAATGATGAGTCTATTGAATTGGCGGCTGCCAAAACTGAGATTGTCAATGGAAAACCGAAAGAAGACGAAAACAAAAAGAAAGAAGATGATTCAGTAGAAGTTGAATACAAGATGTGGGAGAGCTGCAAGATAGAAAAGGAGCATTCACCAGATAGAGAGCCAGAGCAGGAATCCATCGAAGAGGAAACGATCTCAAAGGTGGAGGGCAGTGAAACCTTTGATCAAATTAATGGGCTATCTTCTGCAGAAAACATTGAAGATGGTGGAAGCTCACCGTCTAAGCAACATCATCTGCAGAAGAAGAAGAAACCTTTCATGCGTAAGTTTGGAAGCTTACTGAAGAAGAAGCCGGCTAGCATCCAGAAGTAGAGGAAGAAAATCACTTATGGGCTGACTAAGCCTGACTAGCAGGCAGGTATATTGCATACTATCTTGCACCTTATTGTGTTTGCTTTATTGTTTTTGCATCTGATTTTCGGTATAGGATTAAAATGAAAAGGCTTGTATCATGTTTAGTTTTCTTTTAAGTTTTTTTTTTATTTTTTGAAATATATAACTCCCCATGGCTTGGAGTTTCTTGTATGAGATGGAGATTCTTTTGTCAATTCTTTTTCTTTGCGCATATCTAAATTTCATGAAAAGGAGTGGTATTGTAGTAACTCCAAATTGTATTTTGATTTGCTGTCTATATGTGAATATTGCATAGTGGTGGAGAATCTGAGTAGCATTTTATCTGTTGTGTTAATTTGATCGGTGCCTGCTCATGAAGCTCCCTGATGTAAATTATAACATTGAAGTCGTGTGGCAACGCATGTATGAAAAGTTAAGTCAGAAGTGTGTTTGAATTGATTTTGCGAATTTGCTATGATGCTTGTTATGAGTCTTATCTTATGAGTGAATGTACTTTTAGTTGACTGTGAAACTGAAGGCATAGACATTGCTTATCATTAGCTTGTGAACTTGTACTGTACCAGGACAGGAGAGAGAGAATCCAAAGCCTGCCAATGCATGAGAAGAATAATAATTTTTTAAGCATGTGATCTCTTGCAACAAGTTTACATAACAAGGTGACTTTGCCCTGCCATGTCCCATTGTTATAATATAATATAATATAATTATTACCTGTTTCTGTCTTGCCTGTTAAATGCTTTTCTGCTTATGTGTTTGTGACTATCACTTTGATTTACAGTGCATTACTATAAAATCATATGCTCGCAGCTCTCTATGATATTTTTTTAGTAATTAAATTGCCAGTGTGCTTATTAAGGATGCCTAATAAAATAAATAATCATGTTGTATAGGAAGAATGAAACTTTAGTTCTTTTTTTTTAAAAAAAATTACCATTTAAATTCATGATAATTTTTAATAGTGATTTTATCTCTTAGTGTTAAAACAAATCTAGAAAAAGCATACTAATGATGGGTACGTTAAATGGAGCTGTTGAGTTTTATATATAGTGTTATTAATTATTAAATCACGTATAAATATAGTTCAACTCAGTATTTGATCCAAATTCACCTAAAAAGTCCTTATCCGCTTCAAAACGACTCACTCTCACCAACATTAGAAACAAAAGAAATCAGTAAATTACTAAGATTAATTTGCAAGAAAATTAAGTTTAAGTAAAATTATGGGACTCTACTTCCACACGTCACTTCAATTTAATTTTAAATTTTTTTTTTAAAAAGCCTCGCCGCTTTTGTTTAACAACTTAAACAATGCGTTTGATTTTATTTCTCGAAATAGTATGTAAATAAAGGAGATTTATATTGAAGAAATGGGTTGGAGTAGTTTTTTTTTTTTAAAAATAATAATATTAATAATAATAATAAAACATCCTCTCCTGGCTCTAGAAAATTATTCAGTATCTGTGCTGATGGCATCGAGAAACTTGCTGGTATTATCGATTCGGGGGCACGACACGACACCGTTTTGAATTGTTAACCATCATCATTGTGTGTTTTATGAAATAAATATTCAAGAAAGCTGTCTGTAGCGAGCCTTGTGAAAGAATTGAGTAATGAATTTATTTTGGTGGCTATTTATAACTACTGAATTAATCCTATTTCTCAGTGAATTAGGGGGGGGGGGGGGGGGGGGTTTCTTAATTAACCTTTTTCCAAGTAATCTCATTATACTGAGATTATAATTAGGAAATATCAGTTAGTTTTAGATTCTGATTTCTTCCTCATAGTTGCTTCAAATTGCCTTTCTAATTAGCTAATAAGATTTTGGCGCCAATACCCCCTTAACGGCTTTTTTTTTTTAATTTTTTAGTTTTACATGAAATTTAAGTTTTAAAAAAGTAAGTGATATTTTAATTCATATAGTTTGAACTAGTTATTTATTATTCTCTACATTTTTTTAAAAAAAAATTATTAAAAAACAATTGTCATTGCAGTTCAAAGTTATTGGATATGATTTTTCGAAGTGTAAAATATTATTTTTATATGATATAACTTAAAATTCAAACAAATTTAAGGTATAAAAGTCAAAATAGATGATGATTAAATATATTTTGATACAAACAAAAATACCACATGTACCTTTTGATTAACTTTTAAAAAATAATATTACTAATTGGCTCAAAATATAATACTATAGATCTGTAGCTACACACATTAATATGGCATATAATGATCGATTGAATTTATTTTTTTTTTCACTCAACTAATCATGTTATACTACATCAATTTATATAAAATAATTTATACAAGAGTTTATAATTATATCATTTTTCTTAATTCAAATTGGTGGGACTAAAAGTATATTTGCCCTTTTGTGAATCTACTTTTGCTTCATATTGTTTCAACAACCAATTTGCTAAAATAAAATTGTAATTTCAAATGAGGATAAAATATAAATGGTAAATATAAAAATGGGGTTTAGTGAGAATAAATAGAGGGTGTAAAAAATGAGGCCCAAAATTAAAAAAAACAAAAGCCCACTTGTTGAAACCTTCCCGCCCATTTCAAAAACCCAATTACAACGATCAAGAAAAACAAAAGAAAATGCTTCAAAGTTCTTTAACTCACAACACCACTTCTTCTTCTTTTTCTTCTTCTCTTTCCTTTCGTCATTCTTTTAATGCGCTTGTTTTACACAAACCCAATCGAAATCCCATTACTACTATCTTCTAAATTTTTAACCCATTTCTCAAACTCGCTTCGACTCGGACTTTTCAACTCAGCCCGATCCCTCAGTGTCAACTCACCCTCTCTGACAACCCAAAGATCGCCACTTTCAATGGCGTCGATTCCTCCAAAATCACCCAGCACTGAGGAGGAGGGACTCGCGAGAAGGTTGTGGATCAAGTTTAAGAGGGAATCTGTGTTTGCTAAATACACTCCGTTTACGGTTTGTTTGGCTTCTGGGAATCTAAAGCTTGAAACTTTCAGGCATTACATCGCGCAAGATTTTCATTTTCTTAAAGCTTTCGCTCAAGCGTAAGTGGGTTCTTGGAATTTTTTTTCCTTTTGTTTGGTTTTAAGGCTTGTTTGGTTGATGAGAACCTGTGGGAAAGTGCGAGAAAATTGAGATTTTTCTGTTTAGATTGTGGGTTTTGGGAGCTTGGGAGTTCTAGTAAAAGGATTAAAATTGGGCATGATGAATTTTTGATATTAAGTATCTTGATAGTTGAGAAAATGTAGTAAAAAACGAATTTACTGTAGATTTTTATTTGTTGGGTTTTTTTTTTTTCAAGTAGGAAAACAAGAAGAATTTATGAATTTGAGATTGAGATTGAGATTGTGTAGCTGATCGAATGTAGTGAAGGAATATAATATTAGGAATTTTATCATTTTAGATATTTTTGGTTAGCAGATGCATTTGATATTGGGATTTATTTGAGGACCTTTAACATAAGAGCTTAAAATACAATTGAAAGATTATCATAATATAATCTTACAGGTCTAGAAATGGAGTCAACAACTGACATTTCTTTAATGAGATTTCGTAGCCAAACAGCCTGTGACGCTGCACCAAAATATGTTACAAACTCAGCCTTGATTGTGGAAGAAGTTACTAATGTTTGACACTTTTCCAAGATATAATTCCACCTGCTAGCATAAACACATATCCTGAGATAGATTTCCTATCACCTGAACAACCAGCAAAGTCAGAGTCCGTATACCCTACTAATTCAAGATTCTCAACCTTTCTGTATGTCAACATGTAATCTTTAGTCCCCTTAAGATATCTAAAAACTCTTTTGGTAGCAGTCCAATGTTCATTTCCGGGATTAGATAAAAATCTTCACAGTACACCAACTGCAAATGCAATGTCAGGTCTAGTGCATACCTGTGCATACATCAGGCTTCCTACTGCACTAGCATATGACACTGCCTTCATGGACTCTCTCTCAACGACATTCTCAGATGACTGTGTCAGGCTCAATTATCACTTTTAGCAATTGGCACATCCCAAGATTTACAATTATGCATACTGAATCTCTTCAGTATCCGCTCAATATATGCATTCTGAGAGGGGCTTAATACATTTCGAGTTCTATCTCTGTGGATTTCAATACCCAGAATAAAAGATGTTTCTCCAAGATCTTTCATATCAAAATGTCTAGACAATGACTGCTTTACCTCATGCAGCATTTCTAGATCGTTACATGCAAGCAAAATATCATCCGCATAGAGAATGAGAAAGATATATTTGCTCCCACTGATCTTGATATATATGCATCTATCAACTTTACTTTCCACAAAACCTAAAAAGGAGATTACATTGTCAAACTTTAGGTACCACTGTCGTGAGGCTTGTTTCAAACCATAAATAGACTTTTTAAGTCTACAAACAAGATGATCTTCACCATCTTTCTAAAATCCTTGAGGTTGTACCATATAGACCTCTTTGCTTAATTCTCCATTTAGGAATGCAGTTTTAACATTCATCTGATGTAGCTCTAAATCATAATGAGCTACTAGTGCCATGATTACTTTAAATGTATCTTTAGAAGATACAAGAGAAAAAGTTTCAGTATAATCAATTCCTTATCTCTGAGTAAATACATTAGCAACTAATCTGACTTTAAACCTCTCAATATTCCATTGGAGTCTTTCTTGGTCTTATAGATCCATTTACAGCCAATAGGTCTACAACATTCAGGTAATTCAATAAGCTCTGACACACCATTATATCCCATAGATTGCATTTCATCTCTCATTGCATTCCACCATAGATCGAATTGAGAACTATAAACAACTTCTTTAAAAGTTGTTGGATCAGTACAATGGCTTATGTCATAATCAATCTCATTTAAATAAACTTCATAATCAGAGGGAATATCAGACCGCCTTACCCTGGTTGACATTCTTAATGGAACCTATGCAGATATATCCTGTAATGGCGGAACCTCGTTTATATGTATGGGTTCCTCCTCCATAACTGGATTAGTTGCAGGTGTAGGTTCCAAGGTCTCAGAGACTCAGACTGTATGGGTATAGATATATGAACAATTCTGGTCTTTTGTCCTTGATTTGAGATTTCTGTATGATTATCATTATCAGCCACATCAAATTCCAAGAACTTAGCTGTTTGTGATTTCACAATCCTATAACCATATTCTCTATAGTAGAATCTGTAGCATTTAGAATGATCAGGGTATCCTATAAAATAGCAACGAGTAGTCTGGATTGCAACTTACCTTTAGTGGGAATATAAAGGCGTACTTCTGAAGGACATCCCCAAACACGGAGGTGACTCATACTAGGTTTTCTACCAGTTCATATTTCAAAATGAGTTCTAGAAACAAACTTACTTGGAACTCTATTGAGGATGTATAAGGTTGTTTTAATTGCCTCACCCCAAAAGAAGTATGGAAGATTAGTTCTAGACATCATACTCCTTACCATCCCTTGAAGGGTGCGATTCCGCCTTTCGGCCACACCATTTTGTTCAGGACTACCTGACATAGTAAATTGACTTATTATTCCACAGTCTTCTAAGTATCTGGTAAACGGTCCCTTTATTTGTCCACTGACCCTATGTTTACCATAATACTCACCACCCCGGTCAGACCTAACAATCTTGATAATTTTTCCCAACTGTTTCTCAATTTCAGTCTTGAATATCTTGAATTTATCAAGGGCTTCAGACTTTTCCTTAATCAAGTACAAATATCCATATCGGGAAAAATCATCAATAAATGTTATATAATACTTATTATTGCAAATTATGGATGAATAAGGTCAACTTATATCTGTATGAATAATTTGTAAAAGATCGGAGCTACGAGTAGATTCATTTTTATTTATTTTGGTTAGTTTACCCTTACAACAATCAACACATGTTTCTAGGTCACGAAAGTCAAGAGTAGGTAGGATATCATTCCTTATTAATATTTCTACTCTTTCCCTAGAAATGTGGCCAAGTCTTTTATGCCACAACATTGATGACTTTTCCTTTATTAAGGGTCTTTTGGCAATTTGTTCAACATTATATGAATTGGAATAGACTTGACTTGATGTTAAATAGAGACTGTACAAACCGTATGACAAAACACAATGGCCAATTTTATTTGAGTTAAAATATACAGATAAAGAACCTGTATTAAACTCAAAACCATAACCTTGTTTGTCGAGTACAGATACTGATATCAAGTTTCGTCTAAATGATGGTACATACAAAACACTTGTCAAAACAAGTTCATAATTGGAGTCTAGTTTTAAACAAACATCTCCAATATAATGTACATCCATCAATTCATTATTGCCAACTACAAGCTTTAACTCATCCTTATTTGGTTTCCTCTTGTTTATGAATCCCTGCAATGTGAAAGCAACATGATTAGTTGCTCCATTGTCAAGCCACCAAGAACTGGATGTGTCATTAACTAAATTGGATTCACATACAACAAAAACCAAAGAGTTACATGTATACCCATGTTTCTTTAACCAAACTTTATACCTGAAACACTCTGACTTCTTATGCCCTTTCTTTTTACGAAAGAAACATTTAAGTTTTTTTCTTGAAGACACCTTTAGTACCACCCACAGCACTTGTCTGACCAGTTTTATTGTAATTCTGAACATTACCTGAAGCTGAAAATTTAGATTTCTTACATTTCTTGCGAGGCTTAGAAACAATGAGAGCTGCATCTGTATGCCCTGCCTTAAGTTTCTCTTCCTCAGCAACACATATGGCAATGAAATCATTAACATTCCATGGTTATTCCCTCGAATTGTAAGTGGTTACAATTGTACGATACTCTGTAGGCATAATATTTAATGCTTGATGGAAAATATAAGCATCGAGAAGAACAATGTTAATATTTTTCAACTTATTCTAAATATAGACCATCATCAAAATGTACTCCCTAACACCTCAATTATCATTATACCTTATTGAGTATAATTGCTTCAGAAGGATACCAATTTCTGCATTGATTGAGACTTTATTGTTGTCAGGAAATCTTTTGCTATAGAGGTTTCTGGAAGACCACTCAGCAAATGCTCATGAATCGATCTCTTTATAGTTTAATAACACATGCGATTTGACTTATGCCATACTGTATGCAGCTGTTTATCAAATGCTCAGAGGGGATTCAATGTACATTTCTACTGGAATATCACCACTATCCATTGAATCCTCACTCAACATTGATTCAAAAGACTGCATAATATTCAAGTTTACAAACACAAAATCTTCTAAATTTCTAATCCTCAAACACAATTCGAATAACCTTACTACTGCCTTAAAGATCAAATTGACTATTTGACTAAGAACAACTTGAATCTATAAATTGAAGAGTTGAAGAACACGGGGAAGGTTGTGAGGAATACCTTGAAAATGAGGAGATCTCTTCAGCCTTGCTAAATGAGAAGATTTTCAGTAAGTGAGGCAAATGAGCCTCCAAAGCCCTCTTATACTCCTCTTCCCTTTTGGCGCTTCAAATTCTCGCTTAAAGACGCATCGAGACTCTCGCTAGGGCTACAATATCAATTAAACAAAGGTTAAAAATCTTCAAAGCCCATTTCATGAAACCTACTTGAAGATAACTGTTTTCTACGAAATGACAAACCTAGTCGTCGACTGGGGACATTATGAAGGGAAATGACTATGGTGACTTATAAAAGAACAGCTTTATTCGAAGATTTGGAACCTTCATTTACGCCATTCGAAAAATGAAAATACTTCTTCATCGCAGAATACATAGAACCATTTTCATTGGTCTCAAACAATCGCAGTCGATAATAAAGCATATTCTATGTATGACATCTCCTCCAAACAGCATGATTACTGACCTTCTTCCCAATCGACTCAAAGAGTATACGTTCTTACAAAAGGATCTCTCTTCAGCCCAGACAATATGACATGGTTATTCTGGAGAGCCATCAATTTCCCGGAAGACATAGATCTCAGACGACATGTATAAACGTCCTTACAGTACTACTAACTATGTTCGTGATTTCATACAGGCAACGTCATATGCCAAATAAGTTTCATTCGACACGACAATGTGAACAAAACGGTAGCGTTGGCCAACTTCCAGATTCTATCAAAAAGTTTAGACGACCTAATATCTAGACGACAGGTAAACATATTTTCTCTTTATTACTAACCATGATTCGTGGTTTCAAGCTCGTAGGCAATGTCATACGACATAACTGAAGACCTGGACCTTTATCTGGTCCATACGACATTGGAGACTCCTCTGACCCTTCTCAGAACTAGTCGGTTGGAGATTATCCTGGCCTTCATCTGGTCTAGTCGACAAGAACATTCCCTATGGCTCACGTCGAGTCAAGATCAAGACCTGAACATTCATTTGGTCCAGAGGACACAAAAGACTCCCCAGGACCCTTAGCAGGTCTGGTCGACTAGAGATTATCATGGCCTTCATCTGGTCCAGTCGAGGGGAACATTCTCCATGGCTCATTTCGAGTCAAGATCAAGACATGGACCTTCATCTGGTCTAGACGACACAGAAGACTCCCCCAGACCCTCAGCAGGTCTGGTCGACTACAGGTCTGGTCGACTAGAGATTATCCTAGCATTTATCTGGTCTAGTCAACGGGAATATTCCCCATGGCTCATGTCGAGTCAAGTTCAAAACCTGGACCTTCATCTCGTCTAAATGATAAAGAAGACTCCCCCGGACCCTCAGCAGGCCTGGTCGACTAGAGATTATCCTGGCCTTCATCTAGTCTAGTCGACGAGAACATTCCTAATAGTTCATGTCGAGTCAATATCAAGACCTGGACCTTCATCTCGTCCAGATGACACAAAAGACTCCCCCTGATCCTCATCAAGTCTGGTCGACTGGAGATTATTCTGGCATTTATCTGGTCCAGTTGACGGGAACATTCCCCACGGCTCATGTCGAGTCCAGATCAACACATGGACCTTCATTTGGTCCAGACGACATATAAGACTCTCCCGGAGCCTCAGCAGGTCTGGTCGACTAGAGATTATCCCGCCCTTCATCTAGTCCAGTCAATAGGATCACTCTCCATAAATCATGATGGTCTCTCAGATCAACATCCAGATCTAGTCGATCGAGGATCGTCTCTAATATTTATTAGTTCCATTAACATGATTTTACCTTTTACAAGTCCAAGCGACATTAACATCCAGATCTGGTCGACTGGGGATCATCCCTGATATACCTTTATTTCCATTAACATGATATGACATTTGATTGGTATAAATGACATCAACGTCCAGGACTGGTCGAGTGATGATCATCCCATATATTCATTTTCCATCAATACGGTATGACTTTTGACAGGTCCAAGCGACATCAACGCCCAGGTATGCTTACGTGCTTTATACATACCCCAGACGACATACTCGTCGAAATACTCTTCAAGCCAATGACACATTGACTTCGAGAGTAATGAACAAACTGTACGGGTCAAATTTGGGCAATGACATAATTGTCTTTTCACTTTTGGCCCTATGTTAGATAGAGCCCAAATTCTTTCGAACAGTATCCGTCCCAAAATTGATAACCTAAACTCTTCTTATTTTAAGCCCAGACAGCCCATTGGTTCTCCAAACAGATCCTCACCGAAAAATATATCTTCATAATTAATTACCTCCCACGTCATTAGCCGTTTTAGTATCGAAAGGTTAATCATTTAATGTATAATGAGACCCACATCATAATAGCATAAAAAAAGATGCAGAACGCGGAATCACGATTCATCCAAGCTTAAGCACTCTTACTTGAGCTCTTAAAGCATTCGCTCTGATCAAGGTAACCTCAGACCTTGCTCTTCACTATTTTATGCTCGTCTTCACTACTGACTTGAGCGTCAGAGTGCCTACGACACCCATCACACTGGTGGGTAGAAACTTCCCGCTCACTCTACCTTTGTTTTGCAGGATCGCTAGTGCCATATTATACAAATTCTCGATCGTGGACTCAAGGCGAAATCCAGAGTCTACAGTAACCATGCTTGTCATGTATAAAAAATCATTGGGGATCTGCCTCAAAAGGCGTAACCGAGTGGTTTTCAACTAGCATTATATGGTTTGTCATCCGGGTTAGAATTTTGAGAGAGGTAAGAGGATAAGAAATGAATTTGGACTTTGTCTATTCTCTTATTAATTTTTTTTTTTAAAAAAAAGATTCATTAAGTGAGGATCTACCAAATAACCAATTATGCATGCATCTAAATTTTATTTTTGGAAAATGTTATAGACATAGACAAATAACACAAATTCAATCACAGATGCTTATTGTGGATGCTGGATTTCGGCCGATGTCCACAATCGAGAATTTTTAGGTTGGGGGCATTAGCGATCCTGCAAGACAAATGTAGAATGAGCGGGAGTAGACCGCCCACCGGTGTGGTGGGTGCCGGGGGCACTCCGACGCTCAAGTCAATAGTATGAAATGAGCTGTAAAGAAGTAAAATGTGAAAGCAAGGTTTGTTATTACCTTATTTTTCTTTGGGTGGTCGTGAGGGCGGTGACAAGTGTTTAGGGAATGAGTAGCTCTGAGAGCTTGCGTTAGAGAGCAGAAGACTTGAATGTCAGAAGTCAAGCTTGAATTGGAGAACTCTGACTCCCCTCCCCTTGTGTGCTGAGTTACGTCTCTTTTTATAGATTGAAGGAATCATCCTTGTAGCTGTCAGATGAGCTGTATATGAGACCCACAACATGCTGTGATTTCTTGTTAGTCTCAAAGACATGCCACAAGATCACTAAGCATGATTAAAGTGCGAATAATAAAAAAGTTTGCGGAAAAAAACTTACAATGATTTGGATGATTTCAAGACTTTTTCTTTGATTTAATGGAAGCTCCAAGCTTTCTTTGAGTGTTTCCAACACTTGGGTGAGTTTCTCTATCACCTTGATTCACTCCTTTAAGTGCTAACTTAAACAAATTTGGAAGAAAAATTTTCCTCCCATGGTGAGAGACTCATGGCATGTGAGAGAGAGAATAGGGAATAGTAATTTTGGAATATTGATTTCTAAAATCAATTTTCAAAAACAAATACAAAAGTTGCATTTATATTTTCCAAAAAGCAAAGTGTGTTGGACAAGAAAGCTTTAAAAGCTCCCAACCACTTCCATCACCCAAATGACTTGTTGATGTAAGTCGGTGGGCCCCACTTTAAATTCCAAATTTAAGTCGGACAATCCAACACGCAACTTCGCTCGGGCTCGGGTTCGTTTAATTCCGAATTAAACGAATTTTCTGTTGCGACTTAATTAAATCCAATTTAATTAAATAATAATGCCTAGCAAAATTATTACGGAAATCGCTCGCGAATTAATTCCAAATTATTTCGTTCGCTTGAATTAAAATCCAATTTTAATTCTGCGTTGAAATCTAATTTCAATTAATATATCTAATATATTATTTTAGCCCAATTAAATAAATTAAATAGTAAAATCTAATTTAACTATCAAATTTATTTTACCGATTAATTCTAAATTAATCGCGTTCTCTTTACTCGATGAATTTATTCCCAGATAAATTCTCGACGCAATTAATCCCATATTAATTCTTTCTCATTTAATTAATCCCAGATTAATTTATTGCCGTAATTAATCACAGATTAATTTTCTCTCTCATAATTAATCCCAGATTAATTTTCTGTTCGAGTCAAATCTCAACGGTAAATCTTCGGGAAGCGACCCAAGAGATCCCTGGATATGTTGGCAGTAAATACGGTTATCGGACTATCCGAATACGTGCGTACCCAGTACCACGTCCTTACCGATTTACTAGACATGGTTGGCTTCTAGCAAAGCACCGTGCCTACCCAATTCTCCAGAAATATTTTGTAAACGAATATGTAATCTTTGTCAGGCGTAGTATACGTAGTATTGCGTATTACGATCTAGTATCTAATGTCACATGCTAGGCCTGGGGCTGGAATTATGTCTGCCCCGTACGAAGCATATATCGGATCACAAGCAACTAGTCTCTTTAATCGGATAATCATGACCTTGTCGTATTATCCCGATAGCTGCAGCATTTAAGAGAGTACCAGTTCTGTATCCCTGTGTGATCATCATCTCCATATGACTGAAGTGATACTTCCATCTTGACATCACACCCAATACACTACGATTCTCAGTATACCCAGAAGAGGCGTACACAGAACCCGTTAAAGCTCCGGACGACCAAAACCAAAGTATACTGATTGTCGCAAGTATTAGTGATGCAAGTCTCAGGTTAAGACTAAACACACATACCCTGATACGGATTCCTATAGACACATAGTCACACTACCAATGGGATTCCGATGGGTCTATCCAGAGCGAAGCTGTTTCCGTACCATCGGTAAACACAACCTCTTATTACACTTGCATAAGTATCCAATACTTAAACATATGAGAACTATGCCGTTATGCTTCCATAACACGCACAAGTGTAATACTAGTCTATTCCGCATTATCGATGTCCAGTCTTGATAATACTACGACTAGAGATATTTATGTTGGTTTCTAATGTGGTCCCAAGATCTTATTTAAGCAATGAAAAGAATGAATACAGAATGAAGTGAGGCGGAAACACACTTACATTGAACAGATTTGAGATGTGTTGAGAAGAAAATGAACTCCAAGATCCTTTGTTGATATTCGGCCAATGTGATCTCCAAGTGTAGGTCTCCAAGCTCCAAGCTTTGTGAGGATTCCAAGCTCTTGAGATGGTTTCCCTAACACCTTTGTTTGATTCTTGAATGTGCTAGCAAGATTGGAAGAAAAATAATTTTCCTTCATTCTACTAAGGCTCACGGTTTTTGCCTTGTTGGGAGAGAGAAAGATCTTTTTTTTTGGTATTTGTTTTCTAAAAACAATAATGCAAAACCTTTACCAAAATTTGGTATCTACTTTCAAAAAGTCAAACCACATTTTGGAGCCAAAATTTGCATTAAAGGCTCACAACCACCCCTTTCATGAATAGTGACTGCATGCCAATCACCAAAAAGTGAGTTGACATCTATCACTTGAATGACGTGCGATGTGACGAGCGATGTGACTTGTGGCCGCACTTGATTCGAAATCGAAGTGGCCTCGCAAACACATTCCGGGCTCGGTTTCGTTAATTCCGAATTAACGAATTTTCCGTTGCGACGTAATTAAATCAAATTTAATTAAATAATTATGCCAAGCAAAATTACTATTCACGTCGCTAGCGAATTAACTCTAAATTAATTCGTTAGCCCGAATTAAAATCTAATTTTAATTACGCGTCGAAATCTAATTTCGTTTAATATATCAAATATATTATTTTATCGATTAATTCCAAATTAATCGTTTCTCTATCTTCTAATTTTATTTTATCCCAGATAAAATATCTCCATAATTCATCCAAGATTAATTATGTTCGAATCATACGTCATCGGTGAATCTTCGGGAAGCGACCCAAGAGATCCCTGGATAATGATATATTAGTCCAACAAATAAAATAATTTGACGAAATAATTTGAAAGCGCGTAAATCTAAGTATTTGAACGAAATTGCAAATTCAATACTAGCCTCCCACTAATTTTCGGCGAGCCTCTAACCCTCTGTTGAGTACTCGGGAAACCTAGTTTCCTAGTGGGCTAGGATCCCGTTAAATAACACACAACCTTGACTTTGGCCAACAAGCTGTATGATATTTAACTAGGTAGATCTCTAAGATCAATTGGATCTCATCCAATTCCTAGATCCGGTAGGTGGACCTTCAAGTCCGAAACATTTATACAATATATATGCCAATATATCCAATATATTTTCCTAACCTATTTCCTCTGAATCAACTAAGCCTTGGCTTTGGCACAACAAGCTTAATGATTCCAGTTAAGCGGAACCCATTGACTTTGGAAAGCTTCGTAATCGATGTCGATGGACAAGAAGTGATCTTGACTTTGGCCAAAAAATCACAACTTGGACAAGACACCGATATGGAACAAAGCCTTCATGATTCAAACATATCCGCGATGGACAAAGATCTTATTTAAGCAATGAAAAGAATGAATACAAAATGAAGTGAGGCGGAAACACACTTACATTGAACGGATTTGAGATGTGTTGAGAAGAAAATGAATTCCAAGATCCTTTATTGATATTCGGCCAAGGTGATCTCCAAGTGTAGGTCTCCAAGCTCCAAGCTTTGTGAGGATTCCAAGCTCTTGAGATGGTTTCCCTAACACCTTTGTTTGATTCTTGAATGTGCTAGCAAGATTGGAAGAAAAACAATTTTCCTTCATTCTACTAAGGCTCACGGTTTTTGCCTTGTTGGGAGAGAGAGAGATCTTTGTTTTTGGTATTTGTTTTCTAAAAACAATAATGCAAAACCTTTACCAAAATTTGGTATATACTTTCAAAAAGTCAAACCACATTTTGGAGCCAAAATCTGCATTAAAGGCTCACAACCACCCCTTTCATGAATAGTGACTGCATGTCAATCACCAAAAAGTGAGTTGACATCTATCACTTGAATGACGTGCGATGTGACGAGCGATGTGACTTGTGGCCGCACTTGATTCGAAATCGAAGTGGCCTCACAAACACATTGTAGGCTCGGTTTCGTTAATTCCGAATTAACGAATTTTCCGTTGCGACGTAATTAAATCAAATTTAATTAAATAATTATGCTAAGTAAAATTATTATTCACGTCGCTAGCGAATTAACTCTAAATTAATTCGTTAGCCCGAATTAAAATCTAATTTTAATTCCGCGTCGAAATCTAATTTCGTTTAATATATCAAATATATTATTTTATCGATTAATTCCAAATTAATCGTTTCTCTCTCTTCTAAATTTATTTTATCCCAGATAAAATATCTCTGTCTTTAATCCAAGATTAATTATGTTTGAATCATACCTCATCGGTGAATCTTCAGGAAGTGACCCAAGAGATCACTGGATATGTTGGCAGTAAATCCGATCGTCGGACTATCCGAACACGTACGTACCTCGTACTATGTTTTTACCGATTTACGAGACATGGTTGGCTTCTAGCAAAGCACCGTGCCTACCCAATTCTCCCGAAATATTCTTAATGGAATATATAATCTATATCAGGCGTAGTATACGTAGTATTGCGTATTGCGATCCAGTATCGGATGTCAAATGCAAGGCCTGAGGCTGGTCAAGTGTCTGCCCCGTACGAAACATATATCAGATTACAAACAACTAGTCTCTTTAAATCGGATAATCATGACCAAGTCATATTATCCCGATGGTTGCAACCATTTAGAGTACTAGTTCTGTATCCCTGCGTGATCATCATCTCCATATGACTGAAGTGATACTTCAATCTTGACATCACACCCAATACACTACGATTCTCAATAAACCCGGAAGAGGCGTACACAGAACCTGTTAAAGTCCTGGACGACCAAAACCAAAGCGTATTGATTGTCGCAAGTACTAGCGATGTAAGTCTCAGGTTAAGACCAAATGCACCTACCCTGATGCGGACTCCCATAGACACATAGTCATACTACCAATGGGATTCCGTGGGGTCTATCCAGAGCGAAGCTGTTTCCGTACCATCGATAAACACAACCTCCTATCACACTTGCATAAGTATCCAATACTTAAATATATGAGAACTATGTCGTTACGCTTCCATAACACGCACAAGTGCGATACTAGTCTATTCCGCATTATCGATGTCCAGTCTCGATAATACTACGACTATGGATATTTAATGATTAAACCTTTATGGATTGATATTGTCTCATATCTTATAATTCGGAACTAATCATAGGGACTTTTATCATTTATATATATTAAGTAATCAAATTACAAAATGATAAAATACAATTTCATTGCTACATAATTAATTTGTACAAAAACCACAATGTCTTTTACAAATAGTGACGCTATGGGTCATAATCGTCTAACAATCTCCCACTTGGCCTATAGCCAGTCACTCAAGCATCTAATACCTGAACTATGTACATGTCGCTCAAACTTTTGCTGAGGAATTGCTTTCGTCAGCGGATCTGCTTTGTTGTCCTCTGATGCGACCTTCTCGATCTTCACATCGCCACGATGTATGATCTCACGAATCAGATGGAAACGTCGAAGAACATGCTTGGATCGTTGATGAGACTGCGGTTCCTTATCCTGCGCTATAGCCCCGTTATTGTCACAATACAATGGAACGGGCTCAGCTGCTAACGGAACTACTCCTAATCCAATTAGGAATTTACGGATCCAAACTGTATCTTTTGCTGCTTCAGCTGCAGCAATATACTCCGCTTCTGTTGTTGAATCGGCAACAGTCTCTTGCTTGGAAGATTTCCAGCTTACTGCTCCGTTATTCAAACAAAATATGTACCCGGATTGTGACTTACAGTCGTCTTTATCGGTTTGGAAACTTGCATCGGTATACCCAATTACCTCAAGTTCTCCATCTCCATAGATTAAGAAAGCATCCTTAGTTCGTCTAAGATACTTTAGGATATTCTTAACCGCCATCCAGTGACTATCACCTGGATCGGCCTGATAGCGACTACACATGCTCAAAGTATAGGAGACATCAGGTCGCGTACATATCATGGCATACATGATCGATCCGACTGCCGAGGCGAACGGTATCCGACTTATGTTGTCTCTCTCATCTTGAGTTTTAGGACACATGTCCTTAGATAGAGTGACGCCATGTGACACTGGCAACAGTCCCCTCTTGGACTGATCCATGTTGAATCTCTTCAACACTTTGTCAATGTAAGTGCTCTGGGAGAGTCCAAGCAGCTTTCTAGATCTATCCCGGTAGATCTTTATTCCTAGAATAAAGGCTACTTCTCCCAGATCTTTCATGGATAATTTTAATGAAAGCCAAACTTTCACCGATGTTAACATGAGAATGTCATTACCAATTAGCAATACATCATCAACGTAAAGGACAATGAATGTCAGTGCGCTCCCACTAACCTTCTTATATACACAAGGATCATTCTCGTTTTGAACGAAATCATATTCTTTTATGATCTCATCAAAACGTTGGTTCCAAGAACGCGATTCTTGCTTCAATCCATAAATGGATCGATTTAACTTACAAACCTTGTTCGCAAGTCTTGGTACGAAAAAAATCGTCAGGCTGTTGCATATAAACATCCTCCAAAAGGTTTCTGTTAAGGAAAGCGGTTTTGACGTCCATCTGCCATATCTCGTAATCGAAATATGCAGCAATAGCAAGCATTATGCGAATGGATTTAATCATGGCAACAGGTGAAAAAGTTTCGTCGTAATCGACACCATGTCGTTGACGATACCCTTTCGCTACAAGCCTAGCTTTGTACGTTTGTACGTTGCCATCCATGTCAGTCTTCCTCTTGAAGACCCATTTGCATCCAATAGGCTTTACGCCTTCTGGTGCATCAACCAGTGTCCAAACTTGGTTGGTGTACATGGAATCCATTTCGGATATCATGGCATCTTGCCATAAACCGGAGTCGATACCTTGTATCGCTTCCTCATACGTAGCCGGCTCGTCTTCCTCAATAAGATTAATATCCACATGAGGTGAGATCAGAAACCCATACCTCTCAGGTTGTTTTCTGACTCTCTCCGACCTACGCGGTCCTTTTGTATTTGAAGATTGTGGTACAGTCTCATCCTTGATGGACTGTTCATGTTCTGTTAATGATTCTGTGCCAGGAACAGTATCACTCCGATTTTCATCGAGTTCTACTTTCCTCCCACTTATCACTGCATTTAGGAATTCATTCTCAAGGAAAACCGCATGTAGAGCAACAAATACTTTGTTCTCTTGTGGGTGATAGAAGTAATATCCTTTGGTTTCCCTAGGATATCCTACAAATAGGCATTTATCTGATTTGGGTTCTATTTGGTACCTTCCAAACGTTTGACGTATGCCCATCAACCCCAAATCTTCAGGAATGAGAAACCCGATTTCTTTCCTGTCCATATTTCATATAGAGTCTGTTGAACAGACTTTGATGGAACCTTATTCAAAATAAGTATTGCACTGTTCAATGCATATCCCCAGAAGGAAATAAGTAGCTATGTGCGACTCATCATAGACCTCACCATGTCTAACAAAGTTCGGTTTCTCTGTTCGGACACACCATTTAATTGCGGTGTTCCGGGAGGAGTCCACTGTGAAAGAATACCATATTCTTTCAAGTAATCAAGAAACTCATTGCTTAAGTATTCGCCACCACGGTCCGACCGTAATGTCTTAATACTTTTGCCGGTCTGTTTTTCTACTTCGTGTCGAAACTCTTTGAATTTCTCAAAAGTTTCCGACTTGTGTCTCATAAGATACACATAACCATAACGCGATGCATCATCCGTAAAGGTTATGAAGTATTCATATCCACCTCTAGCCTGGCTAGACATGGGCCTACATACGTCACTATGAACGATGGCTAACAGTTCGGTGGCGCGTACACCTTTACCGCTAAAAGGTGATTTATGCATCTTGCCTAATAAACAAGATTCGCAGACGTCATATGAATTTGGATCAAATCCGTCCAAGTACCCACTCTTTGAAAGTGTGGATATACGTGTCTTGTTTATGTGTCCCAGACGACAATGCCACATATAAGTTTCATATTTGTTACTTACTTTAAGCCTTTTGTTTGTTACATTATATGTTTGAGATTGATTTATATTCAAAATATAAAGACCATTATTTGCATCAACTGTGCAAATTTCTATATCATTTTTATACATAAAACACCCGGTGTTTCTAAATACAAAAGTATACCCACATTGGGTTAACATAGATACATAAATTATATTCCTAGTCAAACTAGGTACAAAATAACAGTTTATAAGTTCAAGTACATGCCCCGAGGGCAGTTCCAAAACATAAGTGCCCACGGCCAAAACAGAAACTCGCGTCCCATTTCCAACACGGAGGTCAATCTCTCCTGAGGCCAGTCTCCTGCTAATTCGCAGATCCTGTACATCAGTACATATGTGAGTACCACAACCAGAATCAAAAATCCAATTTTTAAAACTAGAAGTAGACATGTTTATTTCTATAACAAACATACCTGTAGCCGGTGCCTTGCCTGCTTTAATCTCCTTCATGTGTGCCTTGTACTCGCGGCAGTCACGCTTCCAGTGACCCTGCTTCCCGCACTGCAAGCATACATCTTGGGATTTGTCATTGGGTTTCCCAGAACCCTTTGACGATTTGGCCTTGCCCTTCTTCTTATGCTTCTTCTTTTTAACACCTCCAGTCGCCTTGGGCCAAGCCCTCGGAGTCTGAGATGTTGAAGCATAGTGCGCCTCGCGCTTCTTGCCCTTAAGGAGCTCCTTTTCTGCCTCACGTAGAGTGGACATCAACTCTCCAAGAGTTTGGTCTTGGTTCAACATGTTGTAGTTCATGATGAACCCACTCCAAGTGTCGGGGAGAGACTGTAGGATCAAATCTACTGAAGTCTCAGCCTCGAAGACTATGCCCATCTGTCCAAGCTGCTCAATATCAGCAATCATCTCTGAGACATGATGCTCAACAGACGTACCCTCTCAGATTCAAGCCCGGAAGAGCTTATTCTGCAACTCATATCTTTGCGATCTAAGGTTAGATCGGTGGAGATCGTGCAACTTCGCCATCATCTTATAGGGATCCAACCCATTGTTTTGACGATGGAATTGCGAAGTCATAGCGGCAAGCATTACCGATCAAGCAGTCGCATTATCATCGCTATGAGTCTTCCAAAGCTCTAGCTCAAGCAACTGATCAGGTCAAGGCTTAGGCCCAAGAGGTCGCTCTATAGTATAGAGTAACTTCTCGGATCCCATAATAATTCTGAGATTCATATCCCAGTCTTGAAAGTTTATGCCATTAAAGACGTTGTCGCCCATGACAATATCCCTAATGCTTAACTTTCCAGTCATCTTAACCGCAATAGTCCAACTATTCGATTAACGATGTTTGGGTACAGTCTAACTGTTACAAGAAAAAATAATGATATATTAGTCTAACTAATAAAATAATTTGACGAAATAATTTGAAAGCGCGTAAAGCTAAGTATTTGAACGAAATTGAAAATTCAATACTAGCCTCCCACTATTTTTCGACGAGCCTCTAACCCTCTGTTGAGTACTCGGGAAACTAGTTTCCTAGTGGGCTAGGATCCCGTTAAATAACACACAACATTGACTTTGGCCAACAAGCTGTATGATATTTAACTAGGTAGATCTCTAAGATCAATTGGATCTCATCCAATTCCTAGATCCGGTAGGTGGACCTTCAAGTCCGAAGCATTTATAAAATATATATGCCAATATATCCAATATATTTTCCTAACCTATTTCCTCTGAATCAACTAAGCCTTGGCTTTGGCACAACAAGCTTAATGATTCCAGTTAAGCGGAACCCATTGACTTTGGAAAGCTTCGTAATCGATGTCGATGGACAAGAAATGATCTTGACTTTGGCCAACAAATCACAACTTGGACAAGACACCGATATGGAACAAAGCCTTCATGATTCAAACACATCCGCGATGGATAAAGGTCTTGACTTTGGCCAACAAACCAGTGCCAATCTTGGATCTTGAGTAAGAATCACTCAATGGAAGGAAAAACGCTTAATATATTTTTAGGATTTTTCGCGTAAATTGGCAACCAATTTATTATCTTTGTTAGGTCTCATCATACACCATTAAGCATGCATTCTAAAAGCATAATAAGGCGCGAAAATAAATTAATAACGATATGCGGATGAATATTTCACATATTGTTCCTAGAACGAATTACTCCCTTTCCTCTCCCATGCTATCACTATTCTTACTTCTACCCAATTACATAATATAATAAGAGAAACCTCATTAACATTGAGGGGAATTAGGTGAGAAGAGAAATACAAAGAATCAAGAGAGATAAGGCTGGACACGCAGGTCCAATTTAATAAATTCTAAATTTACAACAATTTCCAAAATTGCCCTTCCCTTCTAATATCCATCCGATATACGTTATTCATTCAACACATCCATAAATTCATTCATAGCATGTTATTCAATCAATCTAATCCAATTAATTAATCTTTGAATTAAGTGATCATCCAATGTTCAAACAACGATTTGATTTTGCGCTAGTCCAACTCGTTTATGAATAAGTACTCGAAGTACGAATTCTTGAATTATATCGAACTACTCTTTAAATCTAATTTAATTCGTATTCAATACTAATTCATTTATTAATTCCATTAAATATTTACACTTTTTAATGCGCTTTAACACGACTTAGATTCCAAATCTAATCTTAATGGGTCTCAAAGCCCAATTAACATCCAATGTTGTTTAATTAATGTCCAATGGGCTTTCAATTGATTTCATAAGGCATGGGCTTGGTCAATATGGGTCAAACCCAAATACCAAGGCCCAATTAAGGAATCACCCTTATTTGCCAAGAAACCAATTTAGGCCCATTAGGCCCAATTAAACATTTAAAGCCCATTTGTTATATTTGGACTTAATGGAATGGTTTAGGCCCAATTTGGATCCAATCCATTTGTCCCAAACCTAATTGGCCCAACCAAGTCCATAAGGCCCAAATACAACAATTACAAGCCCAATTCAAAATCAAGCCCAATTTATTAAATTCCAATTTTCCAAAATTCATAATTTAATAAATCCAAGTGTTTAGCCATGATTAATCTATTAAATTAACATTTCCAAAATACTAATTTAATCCATTAATCATGCTTATTATCCTCAACACATGTCCAACATAATTGATTCAAAAAATCATCTCATTACATGCTCAAAGCTCACAGAATTCATAGGGTTTTTAATTCGATTTCGTTTTCAATCCGATTGAATTACAAATCAACATTATCCATAGTCTTTAAACTCATCCAATGATTAAAAGAACAAAAAATACCATGACATAGGGTACCAATAAGCATTCGGCCAAGTCATATATTTGGGGAAAAATTATCCAATTCAATATTTCATGAAATTGATCATGCATAACACTATGTTATCATCATTCAAGCATACTTAATCAAACAATTTCATCAAATCATGCTCAAATCATTTTTACCCAAATTTTAAGCATATGAACCCTAACATTTTTCATGCTCAAACTAGGCTCAATGATACCATTGTTGGTTTCTAATGTGGTCCCAAGATCTTATTTAAGCAATGAAAAGAATGAATACAAAATGAAGTGAGGCGGAAACACACTTACATTGAACGGATTTGAGATGTGTTGAGAAGAAAATGAACTCCTAGATCCTTTGTTGATATTCGGCCAAGGTGATCTCCAAGTGTAGGTCTCCAAGCTCCAAGCTTTGTGAGGATTCCAAGCTCTTGAGATGGTTTCCCTAACACCTTTGTTTGATTCTTGAATGTGCTAGCAAGATTGGAAGAAAAACAATTTTCCTTCATTCTACTAAGGCTCACGGTTTTTGCCTTGTTGGGAGAGAGAAAGATCTTTGTTTTTGGTATTTGTTTTCTAAAACCAATAATGCAAAACCTTTACCAAAATTTGGTATCTACTTTCAAAAAGTCAAACCACATTTTGGGGCCAAAATTTGCATTAAAGGCTCACAACCACCACTTTCATGAATAGTGACTGCATGTCAATCACCAAAAAGTGAGTTGACATCTATCACTTGAATGACGTGCGATGTGACGAGCGATGTGACTTGTGGCCGCACTTGATTCGAAATCCAAGTGGCCTCGTAAACACATTCCGGGCTCGGTTTCGTTAATTCCAAATTAACGAATTTTCCATTGCGACGTAATTAAATCAAATTTAATTAAATAATTATGCCAAGCAAAATTACTATTCACATCGCTAGCGAATTAACTCTAAATTAATTCGTTAGCCTGAATTAAAATCTAATTTTAATTCCACGTCGAAATCTAATTTCGTTTAATATATCGAATATATTATTTTATCGATTAATTCCAAATTAATTATTTCTCTCTCCTCTAATTGTATTTTATCCCAGATAAAATATCTCCGTCTTTAATCCAAGATTAATTATGTTCGAATCATACTTCATCAGTGAATCTTCGGGAAGCGACCCAAGAGATCACTGGATATGTTGGCAGTAAATCCGGTCGTCGGACTATCCGAACACGAACGTACCTCGTACTATGTTTTTACCGATTTACGAGACATGGTTGGCTTCTAGCAAAGCACCGTGCCTACCCAATTCTCCAGAAATATTTTTAATGGAATATATAATCTATATCAGGCGTAGTATATGTAGTATTGCGTATTGCGATCCAGTATCGGATGTCACATGCAAGGCATGGGGCTGGTCAAGTGTCTGCCCTGTACGAAGCATATATCGGATTACAAGCAACTAGTCTCTTTAAATCGGATAATCATGACCAAGTCATATTATCCCGATGGTTGCAACCATTTAGAGTACTAGTTCTGTATCCCTGCGTGATCATCATCTCCATATGACTGAAGTGATACTTCCATCTTGACATCACACCCAATACACTATGATTCTCAATAAACTCAGAAGAGGTGTACACAGAACCTGTTAAAGTCCTGGACGACCAAAACCAAAGCGTATTGATTGTCGCAAGTACTAGCGATGTAAGTCTCAAGTTAAGACCAAATACACCTACCCTGATGCGGACTCCCATAGACACATAGTCATACTACCAATGGGATTCCGTGGGGTCTATCCAGAGCGAAGCTGTTTCCGTACCATCGGTAAACACAACCTCATATCACACTTGCATAAGTATCCAATACTTAAATATATGAGAACTATGTCGTTACGCTTCCATAACACGCACAAGTGCGATACTAGTCTATTCCGCATTATCGATGTCCAGTCTCGATAATACTACGACTAGGGATATTTAATGATTAAACCTTTATGGATTGATACTGTCTCATATCTTATAATCCGAAACTAATCATAGGGACTTTTATCATTTATATATATTAAGTAATCAAATTACAAAATGATAAAATGCAATTTCATTGCTACATAATTAATTTGTACAAAAACCACAATGTCTTTTACAAATAGTGACGTCTAACAATTTAATGATTAAACCTTAGTGGATTAATATTGTCTCTTATCTTATTAATCTGGTACTAATCATATGGACTTCTATCATTTATATCTCGGTAATCCAATTATAAATGATAAAAGAGCAGTTTCCTTTGTCACACAGTTTATTTGTACAACAACATCATGTTATGTACAAATAGTGATGCTATTGGTCATAATTGTCCAACAATCTACCACTTGGCCTATAGCCAATCACTCAATTGTCCTACACCTGAACTATGTACGGGTCGCTCAAACTTTTGTTGAGAAATAACTTTCGTCAGCGGATTTGCAATGTTATCATCTGATGTGTTTTATTCGATCATCACATCGCCACGATATATGATCCGAACAATCAGTTGAAACCATTTGAAGTACATACTTGGATCGTTGATGAGACCATTAATTCTTTAGCCTGTGTTATGGCCTAGCTCAACTGCTAACAGAACTATACCTAATCCAATTAGGATTATATAGATCCAAAATTGCTTCTTTTGCTGCCTCAGCTGCATCAATGTTCCACTATTGTTATTTATTCGGCAACAGTATCTTGCTTGGAAGATTTCCAGCTCACTATTCCGTTATTCAAACTATATACGTACCCTTATTGCGACTTACAGTCGTCTTTGTCGGTTTGGAAACTTGCAGCGGTGAACCCAGTCACTTCAAGTTCTCATTCTCCATAAATTAAGAATGCATCCGTAGTTCGTCTAAGATACTCAATGATGTTCTTAACATCAATCCAGTGACTATCATCTGGATCGGCCTGATTGTCACTCCATATGCTCAAAGCATATGAGACACCAGGTCACGTACATATCTTTCAATGTACGAGTTCTCGGAGAGTGCCAACATTTTTTAGATCTATCCCAGTAGATCCTTATTCCTAGAATAAAGGTTGCCTCTCCCAAGTATTCCATGGAGAATTTTAATGAAAGCCAAGCTTTCACCGATTGTTAATATGGGAATGTCATTGCTGTGAAGCAATACATCATCATCTTATAGGACAATCATTATTAGTGCGCTCCCACTAACCTCCTTATACACACAAGAATCATTATCGTTTTGAATGAAGTCATATACCATTATGATATCATCAAAACGTTGGTTCCAAGAACACAATGCTTGCTTCAATCCATAAATGGATCGATTTAACTTGCAAACCTTATTTGCATGTTCCGACACGACAAAACAGTCAGGATGTTGTAAACATCCTCCTAAAGGTTTCCGTTTAAGGAAAACGATTTTGACGTTCAACTGCCATATTTCATAAAAGAAATATGTAGCATTAGCAAGCATTATCCGAATGGATTTAATCATGGCAACAAGTAAAAGATTTCATCGTAATCGACACTATGTTGATGACGATACCCTTTCACTACAAGCCTAGCTTTGTACGTTTGTATGTTGCCATATTTCATGTATGTATTCACCATGAAGACTCACCAATAGGCACAATGCCTTTTGGTACATCAACTAGTATCCAAACTTGGTTGATATACATGGAATCCATTTTGGACTTTATGACACTTTGCCATAAAAGGAGTCGATACCTTGTATCGTTTCCTCATACGTAGTCAGTTCATCTTCCTCAATAAGATTGACATCTACATGAGGTGAGATCAGAAACCTATACCTTTTAGGTTATTTTCTGACTCTCTCCGACCTACGCGGTTCTTGTGTATTCGAAGATTATTGGTATATTTTCATCCATGATGAACTGTTAGTGTTCCGTGAGGACTCGGTGCCTGGAACAGTATTACTCCGATTTCCATCGAGTTTTACTTTCCTCCCACTTACCACTGCATATAGGAATTCCTCTTAGGAAAACCGCATGGAGAGTAACAATTACATTGTTCTCTAGTGAATTGTATAAGTACTATACTTTGGTTTCCCTAGGACAACCAATTACAAATAGGCACTTATCCGATCTGGGTTCTAGTTTGGTACCTTCCAAACATATGGCCAACATTCCCAAATCTTTAGGAATGAGAAATCTGGTTTCTTTCCTGTTCATATCTAATATGAAATTTGTCTAACAGATTTTCATGGAACCTTATTCAAAATAAGTATTGCACTGTTTAATGCTTATCCCTTGAAGGAAATTGGTACCTCAGAGCGACTCATCATTAACCTTATCATGTCCAACAAAATCTGGTTTCTCCGTTTCGACACAGCGCTCAATTGAGGTGTTCCGGGAGGAGTCCACTGTGAAAGAATACTATACTCTTTCAGGTAATCGAGAAACTTATTGCTTAAGTATTTTCTACCACGGTCTAACCGTGACGGTTTAATACTTTAGCCGGTTTGTCTGTCTACTTCGTGTCGAAATTCTTTGAATTACTCAAAAGTTTCCGATTTGTGTTTCATTTGAAACACATAACCGTAACGCGATGCTACATCCGTAAAGGTTACGAAGTATTCATATCCACCTCTAGCCTAGCTAGACATGAGCCCACTTACGTCACTATGAATGAGGGGTAACAGATCGGTGGCACTTACACTTTTACCAAGTAAAAGGTATTTTAGGCATTTTGCCTAATAAAATAGATTCGTAGACATCATTTGAATTAGAATCAAATCCGTCCTAGTATCTACTCTTCGAAAGTGTGGATATACGAGTCTTGTTAATGTGTCATAGACAACAATGCCACAAATAAGTCTCAACTGATTAATTCACTTTGAGCTATTTGTTTGTCATGTTATATGTTTGAGATTTGTTTATATTCAAAATATAAATACGGTTATTCACATCCAATGTGTTTATCTCAATATCATCTTTATAAATAAAACACTTAGTGTTCTAGAATATAGAGGTATACCCGCAACGGTTTAAACTTAGATATAGAGATAATGTTTCTAGTCAAACTAGGTACATTTTAACAGTTTCCTAATTTAGGTACATGCCCAAAGGGCAGTTCCAAAACTTAGGTTTCTACGGCCAAAACAACGACTCTCGTCCTGTTTCCGACTCGCAGGTCAATCTAATCTGAAGCTAGTCTCCTGCTTATCAGCAGATCCCGCACATCAGTATATATGTATGTACCATACCAGTATCAAAATCCAATTTTAAAACTAGTAGTGGTCATGTTTATAACAAACATACCTGAAGTCGGAGCCTTGCCCGCCTTCACTTCCTTCATGTCTGCCTTGTCCATATGGTAGTCACGCTTCCAGTGACCTCGTTTGCCACAGTTTAGGCAGACATCTTGGGATATGTCATTTGTCTTCCCAGAAGACTGTGATGATTTCGCCTTTGCCCTTTTTTTTCACATCTCTAGAAGCCTTCGGCCAAGCCTTGACTCTGGGATGTCGAAGTAAGATGTGCTTTGCGCTTCTTGCCCCTTTTTTTTGCAAGCTCTGACTGTGTCTCATTGAGCATAGCCATTAACTCTCCAAGAGTTTTGTCTTGTTATTAGTACTTCTAAGATCTAAGATTAGATCTACGAAAATCCTTCAATTTCAACATCATACTATAAGGATCCAATCCTTTGTTCTGACGATGAAATTAAGGAATCATTGCGGCAAGCATGATGGATTGAGCACTAAAGTTATCATCACCATGAGTCTTCCAAAACTCATGCTCTACTATTTGCTCAACTCCGGGCTTAGGCCCGAGAGGTCGCTCTATCAAATAGAGTAACTTCTCGACTCCCAGGACTCTCCTGAGATTTAATTCCCAATTTGGAAAATTACGCCGTCAAAGACATTTTCTCCTAGGATTATGTTCTTTGACGCTAATCTTTCCGTTTTCTTGATTCCAATAGTCCAACTATCCAATCAACGATTTCAGGTACAATATAATGTAATGATTACTATAGTCTACCTATATAATTAACTACAATTTGATTGGTTAAATTCAAATATATTGATTACTATAGTCTAATTATATAATCAACTATAAATGAAGTAGTTTGAATATAGTCCAACTGTTCAATTAAAACAAAAATTAAATATTAGTCCAACTAATATATTTATATTTAAATAATGACGAAAAATGAAATGAGCGCGTATTGGCAAGTATCTAAACGAAATTACAAAGTAAATATTTGCCTCCCACTAATTTTCGGCGAGCCTCTAACCCTCTGTGGAGTACTCGGGAAACCTAGTTTCCTAGTGGGCTAGGATCCCGTTAAATAACACACAATCTTGACTTTGGCCAACAAATTGTATGATACTTAACTAGGTAGATCTCTAAGATCAATTGGATCTCAGCCAATTCATAGATCCAGTAGGTAGACTTCCAAGTCCGAAACATATATCCAATATATGTAAATATATCCAATATATTTCCTAACCTTTTTCCTCTAGATCAACTAAGCCTTGGCTTTGGCTCAACAAGCTTAATGACTCTAGTTAAACGCGACCAATTGACAGTGGGAAAGCTTCGTAATCGAGGCCGATGAACAAGAAGTGACATTGACTTTGGCCAACAAATCACAACTTGCCCAAGGCGTACGATATGAAACAAAGCCTTTATGATTCAAACACATACGCGATGGACAAAGGTCTTGACTTTGGCCAAAAAACCAATGCCAATCTTGGATCTTGAGAGAAAATCACTCAATGGAAGGAAAAACGCTTAATATGAAATGAGGGTTTTTTTTTTTTTTTTGCGTAAATTGGCAACCAATATATTATCTTTAATTAGGTCTCATCATACACCCTTAAACATGCATTCTAAAAAACATAATAAGGCGCATAATAAAATTAATAATGATATACGGATGGATATACAACAAACTTGTTTCTAGAACAAATCTCTCCATTTCCTCTCTCCCGCTAGCATTATTCATACTTCTACCCAATTACATAATACTTCTAAAGAAACCTCATTTGTATTGAGGGGAATTGGTGAGAAGAGAAATACAATGAGAAAAGAAATAATAGGCTGGACACGCAGGTCCAATTAAATAAATTCTAAATTTATTACAACAATTTCCAAAATTTCCCTCACCCTTCTAATATCCATATGATATACATTATTCATACATACATCCAAGTATTCACACATAGCATGTTATCAATCAATCTAATCTAATTAATTAATCTTTAATTAATCACCATCCAATGTTCAAACAATGATTTGATTCGCGCGAGTCCAACTCGTTTAAGAATAAATACTCAAAGTACGTATTCTTGAATTATATCGAACTATAATTTTAAATCCAATTTAAATTATATTCAATACTAATTCACATTTAATTCCAAATTAAATTATTACACTTTTAATTGTCCCTTTTAGACTTGGATTCCAAATCCAATCTTTATGGGTCTCAAAGGCCCAATTAGTATCCGATACTATTCAATTAAAGTCCAATGGGCTTTTAATTAATTCTTTAGGCATGGGCTTTGGCAATTATGGGTAAAACCCAATATGCCAAGGCCCAATTAGGAATCACTCATTGCCAAAAATCAATTTAGGCCCATTAGGCCCAATTAAATTATTTAAAGGCCCAATTGTCATATTTGGACTTTATGGAAATGGTTTTAGGCCCAATTGGATCCAACCAATTATCCTAAACCAAACTTGGCCCAACCAAGCCCATTAAGCCCAATTACAACAAATTAAATTAATTCATTATTCCAAATTACAAATTAATTCAATTCAAGTGTAATTACCATAATTAATTAATTAATCTAATGCTTCCAAAACACTAATTAATTCAATTAATCATGCTCTACATTTCCAATTCATGTCCAACACAAATTGAAGCAAAATCAATCTAATAACATGCATTATGGCTCACGGCAATTGGCAATAAAAACATTCAATTTGATTTCAATCCAATTTAAATCAACATTCATTATTTCTATCATGCCATTTAACACATCCAATTGTTAAAATTCAAAAATCACCATGATATTTCTAGGGTTCATAATTCGGCTAAGGGGTAATTTTGGGGAAAATTAATCCTATCAATTTTTCACAAAATTGAAGATGCACAAATCCAATTCAACATCATTCAAACACAACCCAACAACCAATTTAGGAAAATCAAGTTCTAAACACAAAAATCCCCAATTAAAATCATGAACCCTAAAATTCCAAATCAAACTTAGGATGGCTCTAGTTACCATTGTTAGTCTCCAAGACATGCCACAAGATCACTAAGCATGATTAAAGTGCGAATAATAAAAAAATTTGCGGAAAAAAACTTACAATGATTTGGATGATTTCAAGACTTTTTCTTTGATTTAATGGAAGCTCCAAGCTTTCTTTGAGTGTTTCCAACACTTGGGTGAGTTTCCCTATCACATTGATTCACTCCTTTAAGTGCTAACTTGAACAAATTTGGAAGAAAAATTTTCCTCCCATGGTGAGAGACTCACGACATTGTGAGAGAGAGAAGAGGGAATAATAATTTTGGAATATTGATTTCTAAAATCAATTTTCAAAAATAAATACAAAAGTTGCATTTATATTTTCCAAAAAGCAAAGTGTGTTGGACAAGAAAGCTTTAAAAGCTCCCAACCACTTCCATCACCCAAGTGACTTGTTTATGTAAGTCGGTGGGCCCCACTTTAAATTCCAAATTTAAGTCGGACAATCCAACACGCAACTTCGCTCGGGCCTGGGTTCGTTTAATTCCGAATTAAACGAATTTTCTGTTGCGACTTAATTAAATCCAATTTAATTAAATAATAATGTCTAGCAAAATTATTACGGAAGTCGCTCGCGAATTAATTCCAAATTAATTCGTTCGCTTGAATTAAAATCCAATTTTAATTTTGCGTTGAAATCTAATTTCAATTAATATATCTAATATATTATTTTAGCCCAATTAAATAAATTAAATAGTAAAATCTAATTTAACTATCAAATTTACTTTACCGATTAATTCTAAATTAATCCCGTTCTCTCTTCTCGATGAATTTATTCCCAGATAAATTCTCGACGCAATTAATCCTATATTAATTCTTTCACATTTAATTAATCCTAGATTAATTTATTGCCGTAATTAATCTCAGATTAATTTTCTCTCTCATAATTAATCCTAGATTAATTTTCTGTTCGAGTCAACTCTCAACGGTGAATCTTCGGGAAGCGACCCAAGAGATCCATGGATATGTTGGCAGTAAATACGGTTATCGGACTATCCGAATACGTGCGTACCCAGTACCACGTCCTTACCGATTTACAAGACATTGTTGACTTCTAGCAAAACACCGTGCCTACCCAATTCTCCAAAAATATTCTGTAAACGAATATGTAATCTTTGTCAGGCGTAATATACGTAGTATTGCATATTACGATCTAGTATCTAATGTCACATGCTAGGCCTGGGGCTGGAATTGTGTCTGCCCCGTACGAAGCATATATCGGATCACAAACAACTAGTCTCTTTAATCGGATAATCAGGACCTTGTCATATTATCCCGATAGTGTTGGGTTTTCTAGGTCGGACCAAGATCAAATTAAGCAAGAAATCATGTGAATACACAAAGAAGATAGCGGAAAATACTTACAATGCTAGGTTGGATGTAGAAGAGAAGTTCAAAACTTTGCCTCCATGGTTGTTGCTCCAAGCTATCCTTGATGTATGTTTCGGCCAAGCTCCTACTTTGGGGATGAAATCCAAGCTCCAAGCTCAAATATTTTAGAGAGTTTTGGAAGAGGAGAGAGTCTTTTGTTTTTTTTTTAAAAACTTATATCAAAAGTCTCACACAATTTTTTGGTATATGCTTTTCCAAAAAGCTTAACTAAAATTTGAGGGAAAAATGCATTAACTCAAAATGACTAGATGTCAATCACCAAAAAGGTGACAAGACTTCCATCACTTAAAGTGACTAATGATGTGACTCGAGATGTCACATGTTAGGCATGGGGCTAGAATTATGTATGCCCCGTATGAAGCATATATCGGATCTCTGGTAACTAGTCTATATAATCGGATAAACATGACCTAGTCATATTATCCCGATGACTGTAATACATAAGAGTACTAGTTCCGTATCCTACGTGATCATCATCTTCATATGACTGAAGTGATACTTCCATCTTGACATCACACCCAATACACTACGATTCTCAATATACCCAGAGGAGGCGTACGCAGAACCTGTTAAAGCCCCGGACGACCAAAACCAAAGTATATTGATTATCGCAAGTATTAGCGATGCAAGTCTCAGGTTAAGACCAAATACACCTACCCTGATTCGGACTTCCATAGACACATAGTCATACTACCAATGGAATTCCGAGTGGTCTATCCAGAGCGAAGCTGTTTCCGTACCATCGGTAAACACAACCTCATATTACACTTGCATGAGTATCCAATACCCAAATATATGAGAACTATACCGTTATGCTCCCACAACGCGCACAAGTGCAACACTAGTCTATTCCGCATTATCGATGTCCAATCTCGATAATACTATGACTAGGGATATTTAATGATTAAACCTTGGTGGATTGATACTGTCTCATATCATCTCAATCTGGAACTAATCATAAGGACTTTTATCATTTATGTATCTTGGTAATCCAATTACAAATGATAAAAGAGCAATTTCCTTTGTCACATAGTTAATTTGTACAACAACATCATGTTCTGTACAAATAGTGATGCTATGAGTCATAATTGTCCAACAATCTCCCACTTGGCCTATAAACAATCACTCAAGTGTCCTACACTTGAACTATGTACGGGTCGCTCAAATTTCTGCTGAGAAACAGCTTTCGTCAGCGGATTTGCAAGGTTATCATTTGATGCGATTTATACGATCATCACATCGCCACGATGTATGATCCGACGAATCTGTTGAAACCATTTGAAGTACATACTTGGATCGTTGATGAGACCATTAATTCTGTAGCCTATGCTGTAGCCTAGCTCAGCTGCTAACAGAACTACTCCTAATCCAATTAGGATTATAAAGATCCAAAGTGCTTCTATTGCTGTCTCAGCTGCAGCAATATTCCGTTTTTTGTTGTTTATTCGGCAACAGTATCTTGCTTGGAAGATTTTCAGCTCACTGTTCCGTTATTCAAACTATATAGTACCCTTATTACGACTTACAGTCGTCTTTGTCGGTTTGGAAACTTGCAACGGTGAACCCAGTCACTTCAAGTTCTCATTCTCCATAAATTAAGAATGCATCCTTAGATCATCTAAGATACTTAAGGATGTTCTTAACTTTAATCCAGTGACTATCACTTGGATTGGCCTGATTGTGACTCCATATGCTCAAAGCATATGAGACACCAGGTCGCGTACATATCTTTCAATGTACGAGTTCTCGGAGAGTGCCAACAACTTTTAGATCTATCCCAGTAGATCCTTATTCCTAGAATAAAGGTTGTCTCTCCCAAGTAATCTACGGAGAATTTTCATGAAAGCCAAGCTTTCACCGATTGTATTATGGGAATGTCATTTCCAAGAAATGATATGTCATCATTTTATAGGACAATCATTGTCAGTGCGCTCCCACTAACCTCCTTATATACACAAGAATCATCTTCGTTTTGAATTAAATCATATATCATTATGATTACATCAAAACGATAGTTCCAAGAACGCAATGCTTGCTTCAATCCATAAATGGATCGAATTAACTTGCAAACCTTATTTGCTTGTTTTGGTACGACAAAACCGTCAGGATGTTGTAAACATCCTCCAAAAGGTTTCCGTTTAAGGAAAGCGGTTTTAACGTCCATCTGCCATATTTCATAAATGAAATATGCAGCATTATCCAAATGGATTTAATCATGGCAATAGGTGAAAAAGTTTCGTCTTAGTCGACACTATGTCTTTGACGATACCATCTCTGTATATGCCTAGATGTGTACATTTGTATGTTGCCATCCATATATGTCTTCCTTGAAGACTCATTTAGTACCAATAGGTACAATGCCTTCCGGTACAACAACCAGTGTCCAAACTTGGTTGGTATACATGGAATCCATTTCGGACTTCATGGCACTTTGCCATAATAGGGAGTCGATACCTTGTACCGCTTACTCATACGTAGCCGGTTCGTGTTCCTCAATAAGATTGACATCTTTATGAGGTGAGATCAGAAACTCATACCTCCCAGGTTGTTTTCTGACTCTCTCCGACTTACGCGGTTCTTGTGTATTCGAAGATTATGGTACAGTTTCATCCCTGATGAACTGTTTGTGTTCCATTAAGGAATCAGTGCCTAGAAACAGTATTACTCATATTTTCATCGAGTTTTACTTTCTTCCCACTTACCACTGTATATAGGTATTCCTTTTAGGAAAACCGCATGGAGAGCAACAATTAAATTGTTCTCTTGTGATTTGTATAAGTACTATACTTTGGTTTCCCTAGGATACAAATTAGGCACTTATCCAATTTGGGTTCTAGTTTGGTATCATCCAAACATATGCCTAGCATTCCCAAATCTTTAGGAGTGAGAAACCCGGTTTCTTTCCTGTTCATATCTAATATGAAGTCCGTCCAACTGATTTTTCATGGAACCTTATTCAAAATAAGTATTGCACTGTATAATGCGTATCCCTAGAAGGAAAATGGTAGTTCAGAGCGACTCATAATTAACCTTACCATGTCCAACGAAGTTCGGTTTCTCTGTTCGGATACACCATCAAATTGAGGTGTTCCGGGAGGAGTCCTTTATGAAAGAATACTATACTCTAGTCGGTCTGTCTGTCTACTTCGTGTCGAAACTCTTAAAGTTTCTGACTTGTGTTTCATAAGATACACATAACCATAACGCGATGCCACATCCGTAAAGGTTACGAAGTATTCATATCCACCTCTAGCCTCGCTAGATATGGGCCCACTTATGTCACTATAAACGGGGGCTAATAGATCGGTGGCAGTTGTATTTTTACCAAGTATAAGGTGTTTTAGGCACTTTGCCTAATTAAACTAGATTTGTAGACATCATTTGAATAAAATCAAATCCTTCCTAGTACCAACTCTTCGAAAGTGTGGATATACGAGTCTTGTTTATGTGTCCCAGACAACAATGCCATAAACAAGTCTCATCTGATTAATTCAGTTTGAGCTATTTGTTTGTCATGTTATACATTTGAGATTTATTTATATTCAAAATATAAATACTGTTATTCACATCTAATGTGTTTATCTCAATATCATCTTTATAAAATAAAACACTTAGTGTTCTAGAATATAAAGGTATACCCGCAACGGGTTAAACTTAGATATAGAGATAATATTTCTAGTCAAACTAGGTACATTATAACAATTTCCTAATTTAAGTACATACCCGAATGGTAGTTCCTAAACTTAGGATTCTACGGTTAAAACAGTGACTCTCGTCCCGTTTCCGACTCGCAGGTCAATCTCAACTGAAGTAGTCTTCTGCTAATCAGCAGATTCTGCACATCAGTACATATATTTATATACCACATCTGGTATCAAAAATCTAATATTGAAACTAGTAGTGAACATGTTTATGACAAACATGGTTGAAGTCGGAGCCTTGCCCCGCCTTCACTTCCTTCATGTCTGCATTGTCCATACGGCAGTCACGCTTCCAGTGACCCCGTTTGCCATAGTTTAGGCAGACATCTTGGGATATGTCATTTGTCTTCCTAGAAGACTGTGATGATTTTGCCTTTTCCCTTTTCCACACCCCAGAAGCCTTTGGCCAAGCCTTGGCCTTCTGGGATGTCGAAGTAAGATGCGTCTTGCGCTTCTTGCCTTTTTGCAAACTCTGGCTTTGTCTCATTAAGCATAGCCATTAACTCTCTAAGAGTTCTTCTATTGCAATTAATACTTCTAAGATCTAAGGTTAGATCTATGAAGATCCTTCAATTTCCACATCATGGTTTAAGGATATAATCCTTAATTCTGACGAAGAAATCAAGGAGTTATTTCGGCAAGCATAACGGATTAAGCATTAAGGTTATCATCATATGAATCTTCCAAAGATCATGTTCTACTATTTGCTCAACTCCGGGCTTAGGCCCAAGAGGTTTCTCTGTCAAATAGAGTAACTTCTTAGTTCCCAGGACTATCCTGAGGTTCAATTCCCAATCTGAAAATTGGAGCCGTTTAAAGACATTTTCACCGAGGATTATGTTTTAAACGCTAATCTTTCAGTTATCTTGATTCCAATAGTCTAACTATCCAATCAACGATTTCGGGTACAATCGAATATAATGATTACTATAGTCTAACTATATAATCAACCACTATTTGATTGGTTAAATTCAAATATATTTGATTACTATAATCCAATTATATAATCAACTATAAATGAAGTAGTTTGAATACAGTCCAACTGTTTAATTAAAACAACAATTAAATATTAGTCCAACTAATATATTTATAAATTAATGACGAAAATTGAAATGAGCGCGTATTGGCAAGTATCTAAACTAAATTGCAAATTTAATATTTGTCTCCCACTATTTTTCTGTAGGGGTGAGCAAAATCGGTTTCGGTTCCGGTTCCGCATGGAACCGGAACCTACCCGGAAAAAATCGGTTCCTAACTAACTGGAACCGGAACCTACCCAATTAAATAGGGTACCCTATTATTCGGTTCCAATTCGGTTCCGGTCTGGTTTCGAATTACCCTATTTATATAACATTGACAAACTTTAAATTCACGTGTGATAAATAATTACATTTTTAAAGTTTATATTTACTATAATTTCCCAAGACATTGTTACATTAAAATATTAGATAAAGTTTATATTTATTATAATTTCCCAAGACCAACAGCACCACCTGGTGCTCAAAGACATTCTTCAACAGGCAAGGAATGAGGATGAAGAATTTGATCCAGTGAGCCATGTTTGTCAAATATATCTATACCAGTAGATGGTGTTGTAAGCAGAACGCACTGCAAAAATACAACATCTTTAACGTAAATTATGTAATGATGATTGGGCGTTAGAAGAAAGAATCTTGTGCCAGCCCAAGAATGAATTGGGCCGCTGAATTTGTATTTTTACTAATTCTTAAACATTTGCATATATTTACGAGAGAAGAGCAGACATCTACATTCGGGTATCAAATTCAGTTATAAATTCGGTTCCGGTTCCGGTTCTATGGGTCCGGTTCCGGTTCCGATTATTCTAGAAGAGTACTCGGGAAACTTAGTTTCCTAGTGGGCTAGGATCCCGTTAAATAACATACAACCTTGACTTTGGCCAACAAGTTGTATGAAACTTAACTAGGTAGATCTCTAAGATCAATTGGATCTCATCCAATTCCTAGATCCAATAGGTGGACATCCAAGTCCGAAACATATATATAACATATGCCAATATATCCGATATATTCCCTAACCTTTTTCCTCTGAATCAACTAAGCCTTGGCTTTGGCACAACAAGCTTAATGATTCCAGTTAAGCGTGACCCATTGACTTTGGAAAGCTTCGTAATCGATGTCGATGGACAAGAAGCGATCTTGACTTTGGCCAACAAATCACAACTTGGACAAGACATGCGATATGGAACAAAGTTTTCATGATTCAAACACATCCGCGATGGACAAAGGTCTTGACTTTGGCCAACAAACCAGTGCCAATCTTGGATCTTGAGAATGAATCATTCAATGGAAGGAAAATGCTTAATATTTGTTGAGGGTTTTTCGCGTAATTGGAAACCAATTAATTATCTTTGATTAGGTCTCATCATACACCCTTAAGCATGCATTCTAAAAGCATAATAAGGCGCGATAAATAAATTAATAATGATATGCGGATGGATATATAAAACATTTTGTTCCTAGAATAAATCTCTCCATTTCCTCTCTCCTGCTAGCACAAATCTTACTTCTACCCAATTACATAACACTTCTAAAGAAACCTCATTTACATTGAGAGGAATAGGTGAGAAGAGAAATACAAAGAGTCAAGAGGTAATAGGCTGGACACGCATGTCCAATTTAATAAATTCTAAATTTATTACAATAATTTCCAAAATTACCCTCACCTATCTAATATCCATCCGATATACATTATTCATACATCACATCCATGTATTCACAAAAAGTATATTATCAATCATTCTAATCCAATTAATTAATCTTTAATTAATGACCATTCAATGTTCAAACAACGATTTGATTTGCGCGAGTCCAACTCGTTTAAGAATAAGTACTCAAAGTACAAATTCTTGAATTATATCAAACTACAATATTACATCCAATTTAATTTGTATTCAATACTAATTCTTTATTTAATTCCAAATTAAATAATTACACTTTAAATGTGCATTTACGACTTAGATTCCAAATCTAATCTAAATGGGTCTCAAAGCCCAATTAACATCCAATGTCATTTAATTAAAGTCCAATGGGCTTTCAATTAATTTCTTAAGGCATGGACTTTGGTCAATATGGGTCAAACCCAAATACCAAAGCCCAAGTAAGGAATCACTCTATTTGCCAAGAAACCAATTTCGGCCCATTAGGCCCAATTAAACTTCTAAAGGCCCAATTATCATATTTGACTTTATGTAAATGGTTTTAGGCCCAATTGGATCCAACCAATTAACCTAAACCAAACTTGGCCCAACCAAGCCCATTAAGCCCAAATACTACTTTATTAGCCCAATTCCAAATTAAGCCTTATTAATTAAATTCCAATATTCCTAATATCACAATTCAATTAACTAAAGTGTATTAGCCATAATTAATTAGTTAAATCAATATTTCCAAAACACCAATTACACTAATTAATCATGCTTTAATTAATCAACTTATGTCCAACACAAATTGAAGTAAAATCAATCCCAACATGATTCCAAGGCTCTCGACAATTAGAGACCTTTTATATCAATTTTGATTTCAATCCAATTAAATCACAAACTAATATATCCCATGCATTTTAAACACATCCAATGGCTTAAAATCAAAAATCACCAAGATCTTAGGGCTCCTATACCATTCGGCCAAGCCTCCAAATTTGGGGAAAATTAATCCGATTAATTTTTCATCAAATTGATCATGCACAACTCAAAGTTAACATATTATAAGCATGCTCAAACAAACAATTTGAATAAAACATGCTCAAATAAAAAAATACCCAAATTAAAGTTAAGAACCCTAAATTCAATTTCATGCTTAATTATTGCTCTGATACCATTGTTGGGTTTTCTAGGTCAAACCAAGATCATATTAAGCAAGAAATCATGTGAATACGCAAAGAAGATAGCGGAAAATACTTACAATGCTCGGTTGGATGTAGAAGAGAAGTTCAAAACTTTGCCTCCATGGTTGTTGCTCCAAGCTACCCTTGATGTATGTTTCGGCCAAGCTCCTCCTTTGGGGATGAAATCCAAGCTCCAAGCTTTGTGTTTGATTCCAAGCTCAAGGATTGGTTTCCCTATCACCTTTGTATAACTCTTTATGTGCTAGCAATAGAAGAAATTTGCAACAAAATCTTCATATTTCTTCTTACAACTTTCGGCCAAGCCAAGATGAAGGAGAGGGAGAGGCTCACGGTTTTTAGAGAGTTTTGGGAGAGGAGAGAGTCTTTTTTTTTAAAAAAAAAAAAACTTATATCAAAAGTCTCACACAATTTTTTGGTATATGCTTTTCAAAAAGGCTTAACTAAAATTGGAGGGAAAAATGCATTAAAGTCTCTCAACTACTCCCATCACTCAAAATGACTAGATGTCAATCACCAAAAAGGTGACAAGACTTCCATCACTTAAAGTGACTAAAGATGTGACTCGCGATATGACTTGTGGGCCCCACTTTAATTCAAAATCCGAGTGGGCCCGCAAACACATTCCGGGCTCAAGTTCGTTAATTCTGAATTAACGAATTTTCCGTTGCAACGTAATTAAATCAAATTTAATTAAATAATTATGCCTAGAAAAATTACTATTCGCGTCGCTCGTGAATTAATTCTAAATTAATTGGTTCGCCCGAATTAAAATCCAATTTTAATTCCGTGTCGAAATCTAATTTCGTTTAATATATCGAATATATTATTTTATCGATTAATTCCAAATTAATCGTTCTCTCTCTTTAAATAGTATTTTATCCCAGATAAAATCTCTCCGCTATTAATCCTAGATTAATTATGTTCGAATCATATGTCATCGGTGAATCTTCGGGAAGCGACCCATGAGATCCCTGGATATGTTGGCAGTAAATCCGGTCGTCGGACTATCCGAACACGTACGTACCTAGTACTACATTTTTACCGATTTACGAGACATGGTTGGCTTCTAGCAAAACACATTGCCTACCAAATTCTCCAGAAATATTCTTAAAGGAATATATAATCTATGGCAGGCGTAGTATACGTAGTATTGCATATTACGATCCAGTATCGGATGTCACATGCTAGGCCTGGGGCTGGAATTGTGTCTGCCCCGTACGAAGCATATATCGGATCTCTGGTAACTAGTCTTTATAATCGGATAAATATGACCTAGTTGTTGGTTTCTAAAGTTGTCCCAAGATCATTCAAGCATAAAAAACATGTGAATACATAAAGAAGTATGGCAGAATCATACTTACAAAGATCGGATGGTTGAAGACGATGAACACAAAAATTCCTCCAAGTATTCGGCCAAGGTGCTCCTTTTGTTGAAGAGTTGAATCCAAGCTCCAAGCTTTGTGTTGATTCCAAGCTCAAAGGTGGGTTTCCCTAACACCTTGAATGATCCTTGAATGTGCTAGCAAGTGAAGAAAAAGAAAAACAATCCTTCTTGTTCTTCAATAAGGCTCACGACAATGTGAGGTTTGGGAGAGAGAGAAAGAGTTTATGTTTGTTTGATTTTGTTTTCCAAAAAAAATAATGCAAAAGTGTTACCAAAATTTTCGTAAAAGCTTTTCCAAAAAGCAAATCCAATTTTGGAGCCAAAATGGCATTAATTGCCCACAACCACCACCATCATGAATAATGACTGGTTGTCAATCACCAAAAGGTGACTTGACATCCATCACTAAAGTGACATGCGATGTGACGAGCGATGTGACTTGTGGCCGCACTTGATTCAAAATCGGAGTGGCCTCGCAAACACATTCCGGGCTCGGGTTCGTTAATTCCGAATTAACGAATTTTCCGTTGCGACGTAATTAAATCAAATTTAATTAAATAATAATGTCAAGCAAAATTACTATTCACATCGCTAGCGAATTAATTCTAAATTAATTCGTTAGCCCGAATTAAAATCTAATTTTAATTCCGCGTCGAAATCTAATTTCGTTTAATATATCGAATATATTATTTTATCGATTAATTCCAAATTAATTGTTCTCTCTCTTCTAATAGTATTTTATCCTAGATAAAATCTCTCTGTAATTAATCCCAGATTAATCAAGTTCGAATCATTCGTCATCGGTGAATCTTCGGGAAGCGACCCATGAGATCCCTGGATATGTTTGCAGTAAATCCGGTCGTCGGACTATCCGAACACGTACGTACCTCGTACTACATTTTTACCGATTTACGAGACATGATTGGCTTCTAGCAAAGCACCGTGCCTACCCAATTCTCCAGAAATATTCTTAATGAAATATATAATCTATATCAGGCGTAGTATACGTAGTATTGCGTATTGCGATCCAGTATCGAATGTCACATGCAAGGCCTGGGGCTGGAATAATGTCTGCCCCGTACGAAGCATATATCGGATTACAAGCAACTAGTCTCTTTAATCGGATAATCATGACCTTGTCATATTATCCCGATGGTTGCAACCATTTAGAGTACCAGTTCTGTATCCATGCGTGATCATCATCTCCATATGACTGAAGTGATACTTCCATCTTGACATCACATCCAATACACTACGACTCTCAATAAACCCAGAAGAGGCGTACACAGAACCTGTCAAAGTCCTGGACGACCAAAACTAAAGCGTATTGATTGTCGCAAGTACTAGCGATGTAAGTCTCAGGTTAAGACCAAATACACCTACCCTGATGCGGATTCCCATAGACACATAGTCATACTACCAATGGGATTCCGCGGGGTCTATCCAGAGCGAAGCTGTTTCCGTACCATCGGTAAACACAACCTCCTATCACATTTGCATAAGTATCCAATACTTAAATATATGAGAACTATGTCGTTACGCTTCCATAACATGCACAAGTGCAATACTAGTCTATTCCACATTATCGATGTCCAGTCTCGATAATACTACGACTAGGGATATTTAATGATTAAACCTTTATGGATTGATATTGTTTCATATCTTAAAATCTGGAACTAATCATAAAGACTTTTATCATTTATATATTTAAGTAATCAAATTACAAATGATAAAATGCAATTTCCATTGCTACATAATTAATTTGTACAAAAACCACAATGTCTTTTACAAATAGTGACGCTATGGGTCATAATTATCTAACACTAGTCATATTATCCTGATGACTGCAGTACATAAGAGTACTAGTTCCGTATCCTACGTGATCATCATGTTCATATGACTGAAGTGATACTTCCATCTTGACATCACACCCAATACACTACGATTCTCAATATACCCAGAAGAGGCGTACGCAGAACCTGTTAAAGCCCCAGACGACAAAAACCAAAGTATATTGATTGTCGCAAGTATTAGCGATGCAAGTCTCGGGTTAAGACCAAATACACATACCCTGATTCGGACTTCCATAGACACATAGTCATACTACCAATGGAATTCTGAGTGGTCTATCCAGAGCGAAGCTGTTTCCGTACCATCGGTAAACACAACCTCCTATTACACTTGCATGAGTATCCAATACCCAAATATATGAGAACTATGTTGTTATGCTCCTACAACGCGCACAAGTGCAACACTAGTCTATTCCGCATTATCGATGTCCAATCTCGATAATACTATGACTAGGGATATTTAATGATTAAACCTTGGTGGATTGATACTGTCTCATATCATCTCAATCCGGAACTAATCATAAGGACTTTTATCATTTATGTATCTTGGTAATCCAATTACAAATGATAAAAGAGCAATTTCCTTTGTCACATAGTTAATTTGTACAACAACACCATGTTCTGTACAAATAGTGATGCTATGGGTCATAATTGTCCAACAGATAGCTGCAGCATTTAAGAGAGTACCACTTCTGTATCCATGCGTGATCATCATCTCCATATGACTGAAGTGATACTTCCATCTTGACATCACACCCAATACACTACGATTCTCAGTATACCCAGAAGAGGCGTACATAGAACCTATTAAAGCCCCGGACGACCAAAACCAAAGTATACTGATTGTCACAAGTATTAGCGATGCAAGTCTCAGGTTAAGACCAAACACACATACCCTGATACAGATTCCCATAGACACATAGTCACACTAGCAATGAGATTTCGATGGGTCTATCCAGAGCGAAGCTCTTTCCGTACCATCGGTAAACACAACCTTTTATTACACTTGCATATGTATCCAATACTTAAACATATGAGAACTATGTTGTTATGCTTCCATAACACGCACAAGTGTAATACTAGTCTATTCCGCATTATCGATGTCCAGTCTCGATAATACTACGACTAGAGATATTTAATGATTAAACCTTAGGGGATTAATATTGTCTCATATCTTATTAATCTGGTACTAATCATATGGACTTCTATCATTTATATCTCGGTAATCCAATTATAAATGATAAAAGAGCAGTTTCCTTTGTCACACAGTTTATTTGTACAACAACACCATGTTCTGTACAAATAGTGCTGCTATTAGGCATAATTGTCCAATATTTCTGGCAATGGGGCCTCTCACATGTTTGCTGTTTCTGCTTTCGGCGGGGAGGATAATGTGCATGTGGAAATATATTCTTTGTTTGGAAAATAGAGAAACGATTGGAGATAATTAAGTGGGGGTTTGTCCTTTTGTCTTTGTAAATGGTTTAAAGTTTTCTGGGTTATCATTTTGGGCTTCACTTGGCATTGTGTTCGAAGTGAAATGACAATTTTGCCCTTGGCCCAAGTTTGGCCCGTACAATTTGTCATCTACTATCTAAGTCAAGAAGTCTTTGACTTGGAGAGTATTTCTATACATGTCGAATGAAACAAAATGTAAGAGTACCTGTCAAGAATGCATAGTTCATATTTCATACGACAGAGAGAATTCAATGTCTTTTGGACTAAGAGTAGTCCAAGTCTTCAACTTGGCTCGACATGAGCCATGGGGAATGTCCTCGGTCGACTGAGCTAGATGAAGGTTCATGAAAATCTCCATACTACTGGTCAATGACCATGTGAGTCTTCAAATTTTTCTAGACCAGATGAAGGTCATGTGTTGAACTGGACTCTACATGAGTCCATGGGGGATGTCCCTGGTCGACTGAACCAGATGAAGGTCAGGACAATCTCCATAGTACTGGTCAAGGACCAAGTGAGTCTTCAAATTTTTCTTGACCAGATGAAGGTCATATGTTGACTCTACATGAGCCATGAGGAATGTTCCCAATCGACTGAACCAGATGAAGGTTCAGGGTACACTCCATCTGACTGGGAGTCTTCAATGTCGTCTGGACTAGGAGTAGTCCAGGTCTTCAACTATGTCATATGACATTGATTTCAAATTTCAAAACCATAATCATAGTAAGTAAAGAAATGGGAACATTGATACCTTTCGTCTGAGGGATTTATCGAGTGACTAGTCAATGGCTCTTCAATGTAAGAAGCATACTCTGTTTGACTGAAACAATGAGAGATCCTTTACTTGCCTGTTGTGTCGACTGGGCAGAAGGTTGATAATGAAGTCCCATATGAAGGATGTTTCTTTGTCTTAAGTTTCAAGTCAACCATACATATTGATGAAGGTACAAGGGAGTCTACAGATACCAGATCTGATGGAGGTCTAAGAAGATTTCATTCTACAACACTTGAAGAAAGTACATCAGAGTCTACATGACCCGATGAAGGTCCAAGAAAGTCTACACACTCCAATATACCTGATGAAGGTACATGGGAGTCTGCACACTCCATTATACCTGATGTAGGTACATGGTAGTCTACAATGTTCCATGAGAACGAACATATGAAGTCTGTGTGAAACTTCACTCTACCTGACCTGATGAAGGTCATGAGACTACAGTCGAATGAGACTGATGAATGTCCAAGAAGCTATAGTCGAATGAACTTGATGAAAGTCCAAAAAGCTATGGTCGAATGAACTTGATGAAAGTCCAAATGAATTTTTACTCTACATGTCCATGAGACTACTCTCGAATGGAGTTGATGAAGGTCAAAGAAGGTCATCACTCATTTACTAGACCTGAAGAAGGTCCATGATGCTACAATGGAATGAACTTGATGAAAGTCATCAAGATCATCTCTATTCTACGAGACTACTGTAGAATGGAGTTAACTAATGGACTTAATGAAAGTCCAAGGTCATCAAATCTGATTCTACTAGACCTAAGAAAGGTCAAAGAGAGGTTCATTCCTCATACTACAATACCTTTCTAGATATCAATGAGGGTCTAAGGTCGAATGGACCTCATGGAGTTCAAAATAATTTTCACTCTACCTAACCTGATGAAGGTTGGTCGATTGAACCTGATGGAGATTCTAATGATTTTTCATTCTATCTGACCTGATGAAGGTCATGAGACTACTGTCGAATGAAGTTTACAGCTGATGATAATCCATCCATGTAGTATGGACGAGATGACAATCCATCTTGTCATATATATAATACAATCTTTCTAAGTCGTATGGGAGAGATGACAATTTTTCCATGTACCATGGAGTTGATGGCCATCCACTTTGTTGTTTGGGAATTGAATGAACAAGATGTTTTATCATCCCGTTCCTGTTGAGTGAGACCACACGGGATGACACTACAGGTGCTCTTGAAATTAAAATTGTTTGGAGTAAAGTAAGAACTCCATTCGACAATTATTGTGTTGTGTCGAGTGGCTCATTCTTCTATTGTTATTCATTATTGTTTGGCGGCTCAGTCGAGTGAGCAAGTTGGGTTGGTACACAAAGGCTTTCTGTCGAATGGGAAATGTGAAGATACATGATTTATATCCAATAGGGCCTACCTTCGTTGAAGATTATACTAAGACGACTCCAATGCACAACATGCCAAATAATAAAGTTTAGGGCCCATGTTTGTTGATGAGTAGACTACCAAGAATCCAATGCAGAATATGCCAAACAAATAAAGTGTAGGGCCCATTTTTGTTGATGAGTATACTACCAATGCACAAAATGCCAAACAATAAAGTGTAGGGCCCACGATTGTTGATGAGTATACTTCTACTCCAATTGCCTACACTCCAATGCACATGTTGAGATTGAATGGCATTTCGGTACAAGAAAATCACAATGCATAGGTAGCATGACGCCAAGTGTCATAGCTCTTAAAAGAACACCTTTTACTCTCATAATGACTGTAGGCATGTAGCAACTTTTCATCCCACGTGGACGAGGCCACACACATGTGCATGTAGCATGAAATGTGCCCCTTGAATAGTATAACGTGAATAATTATGGTGTGACATAACTAGCAAAATCATGGAGTGGCATAAAATCGCGTGGTGGCATAACTATTCACGCTAATTATGGTGGCATAACTATTCACGTGTTCTACTTATTGACTTGCAGGCGACTTTAGTTGTTAAAGTTGAGCATGTAACTTTGTCGAGTGGGGCATTTTTCTTTTGTATGCAGTTTTGTCGAATGGGTAGTGAGCTGTCAGACATGCGATGTAGTGCTGCTGGGCTTGGCATGTGGGGTGAATCACGTGGTTGCCTTGGCTTGGGCAGTGGGCTGTTTTATTCTTTGTTAGGGTCGGCAATAGGGTTTTGTAGAATTTGGGATTTTGAACAAGGCTCTTTGATTCTTGCAAGCATGGTGGGCTTGGCATATGGGCTTGCAGTGGGCGCAATACACGGGTTGGATTCATGCATGCACGCAATCATTTGCTACGCGTAGCTTCTTCATAGATTTTTCTTGCCCAACCTATAATCTCGCTCATGGTAGGCTGGCTTTCCGGTAGCTTGTGCATAGCTATTGGTTATGCGTGGTGGGATGCTTCATTTATGATCAGCGGGTGTGGACTGGACACACCTCCATGCGCATGCAAAATTTAGTTGCATGTTATTTTTCTTTAAAATTATCATATCTATTCCTTAGACCTGGTGAAAGTCAATAGAACCACAGTAGAATGGATCCAATGAGTGTCCATAAATATATTGTCTACTGATCCTGATGGAGGTCAATGAGAGTCCATTCTACTGGATCTGATGAGAATCCATGAAGCTAGGGTCGACTGGACCTAATGAAGGTCCAAAAAACCGTTCTCTCCATTATACTTGTCGAGGGTATATGAGAGCCTACAACCGATTAGACCTGATGAAGGTCTAAGGGGGTCTTCACTCAATAAGAGCTTAAGTAGGCATGTGAGACTATGGTCGACTGGACTTGATGAAAGTCCAGGGGGGTTTTCATTCTACAAGACCTGATGAAGTTCCTTAGAATAATCATTCGACCAGACATGATGAATGATTTCCTATGTAATGGTATCCATATACATTTCATACTGAGAATATATGAAAATCATTTCATGTCGAATGGGTAAGATGTCAAACCTTTTACGTAGTCTGGAGGAGAAAAAACTTCTCATGTAGACTAGAGGAGATGAAATCTTTTCACGTTCTCTGGAGGAGATGACAATCCTCTTAACGTCTTCTGAAGCAGGTGACACTCATTTCATGTCGTATGAAGAAGATTGAGATTCATCTCTGTCGTATGAAGAATGTCGCTATTCTTCCATGTCTTTAGGAGCTGATGATTTATAGAGAAAGAGTGTTGATGTTAACTTGATTCGGCTTTTCCTTATTGGTAGTTTGACTTCAAGTAGACTGGAGAGAATTACTCCAACGTTTCCTTTCACATGAAAGACGTGACTTGTCGTGATTGGAGAAATGTGATGGCTTCTTTGGTGATTAAATGGATGGTCGCTTGATGGTGGATTTTCACTTGCCATATTCTTGAATGCTCCTAAGAGATTGGGTTGATAAAATAGTTGAAATGACTGGTAGCCTCACGCCTTTGAATGGCTGAAGAATGAATGTTCCAGATACTATTGGAGATTAGTATTGGAGTTTTACATGGCTCAATTTTCATCTTCCATTGATCGTAACTGTTTTGTAGAGTGGCTAATTGTGCCACCACAGGGTCTGGTGTCTGTTTGTAAGGATCGTAGACTGAAGGGTCTTTGCTTGCTATGAATCGCTATTGCCCCACGGTGGGCACCAAATTGTGGATGTTGGATTTCGGCTGAGGTCCACAATCGAGAATTTGTAGGTTGGGGGCATTAGCAATCCTGCAAGACAAAGGTAGAATGAGCGGGAGTAGACTGCCCACCGGTGTGGTGGGTGTCGGGGGCACTCTGACACTCAAGTCAGTAGTATGGAATGAGCAGTAAATATGTAAATGTGAAAGTAAGGTTTGATATTACCTTGAACTCTTTGGGTGGCCGTGAGGGTGGTGATAAGTGTATAAGGGGCTGGATTTCTGAGATTGGGGACTTCTCACATTCAAGCTTCACTTCTCACATTGAAGCCTCTACTCTCTGACACTAGCTCTCTCAGAGCTCTCCATCCCCTTATACACTTACCACCGCCCTCACGGCCACCCAAAGAGTTCAAGGTAACATCAAACCTTGCTTTCACATTTATATATTTACTGCTCATTTCGTACTACTGACTTGAGCGTCGGAGTGCCCCTGGCACCCACCACACCGGTGGACAGTCTACTCCCGCTCATTCTACCTTTGTCTTGCAGGCTCGCTAATGCCCCAAACCTACAAATTCTCGATTATGGACCTCGGCCGAAATCCAGCATCCACACTTATGTGGCTGGATTTGTGTCATTGAGAGAGTGAGAAAGAGTCAGATTCAATGACATAGATCCAGCCACATAAGCATATATGGTTGGATATGTGTCATTTCTCTGTGTCTGTATCATTACTCTTTATGTTTATTTCAGTTATCTGTTGGCAGTAGGGGTGGCAGAAAAGCCCAAGGCTTGCCCAGCTCGTCTGAGACCAGTCCGGTCTTGTCTGAGGCCAAAATTTTAATTTCCGGACTCGAGGTAGGTTTAGATAAAAAAAACTCGAACCCTATCTCAGTCCAGTTTTTTATGAATAAAATTAAATATTTTTAATTATATAAATTAATTTTTAATTCTAAATTCATAACTAAAATTTTAAAATACAATAAAAAAAACACTAAAGATATTAATATTCTTAATTTTTTTTCCATTTTTAAGTAGCAAAAATTTAAAAATTTATTTATTTTATTTTAAAAAATAAAAAATTATTATTTTCAAAAAGATCCGGATCCAATCCGACAAATTCGAGTTCGGACCGAACTTGACAAAATACGAGCCCGACCCGTTGTCATCCGCAGAGCAACACCTGGCTACAGAACTTGCAAATATAAAAATCAAAGAAGTATGAGCAGAGTATTATATAGGTTTATAAATGACGCATGATGTTTAAAATCATATGAGAATGTATTTTTTTATTTTATATTGGAGATAAAAAAAAAAAAAAAAAAACTCATTTATGACCAGTCCAATTAGATAAGAAAGATCTCATAAATAATTTACATAATTATTTAATGTAGATAGTACATGCACTTGGAACATACTATTATATAACCAAAAAAAAAATCAATGATGGAAAATGAGAAGCCAAAGCGAAAAGCCAATATTGACCAACAACCAACCCCTTCATGCTTTTACTCATCTTCCCCACATTCTGTCATTCATTATTACAAGTATTTTAATTTTTTCTTCTTATTTTTCTGCTTTCTTCTAACTTTATGATTGTGCTGCTTAGCTGTAGGGAAAAGCACTTTTGGATTTTGGCTTCTAACTAAATTTTATATAAATTATTATTATTATTATTATTATTTTGCAAGTGTTAGGTGGCTGGGCAAATTTTCTTTGGTGGAGGGAGCTTTGTCTAGTTGTATGAGAATCATGTTTTTCAATAGATTTTGGAGTAAATTATTAATTAATTAATTATTATTACAGCGGTTAACGACTGTTTTTCATTACAATGACAATATGAGAAATTAACCGCTTGAACAAACTTCTCTTAACAATGAATTTGTTTGGTTGTTTGGGAACCAAAACAAACTTAACAAACAGACAAATAAATCACAGAGTTTACGTGGTTCGGCGGATAGTGATTCCTACCTACATCCACGGGAGAAAATGAAGGGTATTTTATTAATGTTTGGGGTCAAGACCGACCCGAGCTACAATGGAGAAATGAACTCACAAAGTAGTAAAACATCTTAAGTCTTACACAAGCCCGATACAATTCTCTCAAGGGGTCGAGTGACTGACCAATTTTCTATTTCTATCATTAGTTTTTAAGCTCTTAATTTTTTACAAGTTGTGAGATGTAAAAAATGATAACCTTTGAATCTGAGACTTCAACTCCTTTATATAGGCTTTCAAATTCACTATTTCACTGTCTCTGTCGTCATCCCATGTCACATTGCCATCATTACAGCTGCGACTCTCTTCAACTACCCTTAGATTGGCCAATCAGGCTAACCCATTTCACTGTTACTGTACCGGCCTATGGCGGCTCTGCTCTTCCACCTCCTTAACACTTCACTGGCTTAAGGCGGCTGACAGAAGCTACTTCCAATAAGAACTATTGCTTTCCCACAGTCACCATTAGCCTTCTAGAAACTTATATTCTCACCTAGGGCATATGTCACATGACTCCAATACAGGTCGACCTGTGATCCCATCTCCGTTCCTCGGGTCGGTATACCGAGACAAATAATACTGATCAAAGCTTCATCCAGCTCTCTCAACCAGGTCAGGTTGACATATTTGGACTTCATCGAGTCAGTCTCAATAAACTCTCAAAAAATCACAAATCAACACCCTTCATATAATCAGATCGGTATTACAACTTATTTCATCATCAACAAATTCTATTTTTGAGAAAACTCCTCTTATATCATGTGATTGAGTCTCTATGTCGATTCTCATCTCTCTCTAAATTCTTGAGTCTTTATCATTCATTTATATTTGAACCTTCCTCGTGCTGAAATACCACAATCAACAACAACCAATGTTGATTACTATCACCACCACAAAGTAATTTTTGTAAATGGGGTTTTGCTTTTGGTCTCAATACATTTGCACACGCGTCACACTAAAATCGCTTTATAAATTATAGCAGTACTAGATTCCAATATTGAGCCTTCTAAAAAAAAAAATCCATTCTAGTACTTATAACCATTATTGGGATGTGTGTATATATAATATTCTTGACCAAAATTTTAATCTAATATAGTGATTTTAAATCGGATTTGTTTTAACTAATTCAAAAAACAATCATCTTAAAGAGTGTCATAAGAATATTCATTAAGAATATATTTTAGAAAAATTTTCATATCATTTTTATGAAAAATACAAAAAATTATTAAAACATTAATTATTTATTTATTTTTGTATAATTTTTTTTTTTAAATAAATCATCAACGAATGTCTTAAAATATTTCCCTTCAAAAAATAAGGTTGCATTTGAAAATGATTTTAATTCTCCCTAGTCCAGTTGTTTGCACCTCGTAAACAGTATTAAAGTTTCTTTTGACCGACCTCTCTGTTATTTTTATTTTTTATTTAGTTTCTTCTTCTATTGTTGATGGTGTTGTTTTGTTGTTAGCTGGATATTTAATTACAAATCGATATTGTTTTGAGTGGCTTGTGATTAATCGAAGATAATTATTGATTAATCAAAAATTATTTGGGCATGGTAATTTTGATATTTTGCATAAATGATTATAAAAATATTCAAAACGTTTTTATGAAAGTACTCCAAAAATCACTAAAAATTATATTGGTTAAGTATGGGATTGATTAATATTTTATAAGTTCATAGCTTCCCTCTTCTTACAAGTGGATTTTAAGGATAAATTTTACCTATGAATTTATAATAAGTGACATTAGAGTCAATATCATACCTCCTAACTGTAATCATACCATGCAAAAATTTACACCAGAACTAATAGTCGCAATATAAACTCCTTCAAGATAAGACTAGAATCCATACCGTGAGACGCCTAATACGCTAGACCATCAATTTTTTATTTATTTTTTAATTTATTTTTTATACAATATAATCTCTGATCCTTTCCCCCTAAGTGAAGCAATCTAGTATTCATTCAAAGTCCTTGGTTAAAAGTTCCTATATGGAGTTTTTCTTCTTCTTTTTAAAGTCCCTAGCTGCTTTTTTTTTTCTTTTCTATTTTATCTATTCAAATTTTATCTTAATTCTACATTTTCACACAAATAGATCCCTCGTAAAAACTAGCAATAATATTCAACATTATCAGAAAGCCTAATCTATCCAAAAAAAATTAAAATGATAATAATTGGGAGTTAATTTCTATTTTATAATTTTAATTAAAATCTAAAACGATGTGTTGAGGTTGATTTTTATCTCAGGGACAATAACAGAATATTGTTCCCGAGATAACCTTCCTTCAACAGTGAATTTGTTTGATTATGGGAAATCAAAAGCAAACTTTGGCAAAAAGAGGTAAAACACTCGGATCGACACAGAATATTAACGTGGTTCGGCGGATTGAATCCAACCTACGTCCACGGGCAAAAAACAGATGAGTGTTTTATTGCTGAAATGTGCTCGGCCGATCTATTTTGCGATCGGTTAGTGTGGATACCGAGCTGCTTGTGTATACAGATAGTTCTAATTCTTCATTTTTAGTAATCAGTGTGTGAACTAGTAGACCAAAAAAAAACCCACCTACAAATATATCTCCCCCTCTTATTATACTAATCAAGAGGCGGTGCTACCATTTCTCTAGATAACACTACCCATGTGAACTCATTAATGAAATCCCTTCCCCCAATGCCACTTGGCCGAAAATATATTGTTTCCATCATCACATGTCCCATCATCTTATCCCGTAAGGATAATGTCCCATCACCTTATCCAGTAAGAATGAGGCAGTGGAAAATATCTTTCCATCTAATCGATCTTCATGAGGTCGGTCACAATGATCCTCTGATCTGAGAGAAACTGCTGAAGTGGTCGGCCATTGTCACCAAATACCCGACCTTCTCTGCCGGAACATGTCATGTTATATAGTCGGTATCGCCCTTATAGTCGAGTCAACATTAAGGGTCTCGGTCAAAAGGAAGTTACCCTTTCTACCCTTGCCGCACTGTTCAAATGCCTTGGTGTTTGAAAAATACCTCCAACATCTGTCCCATAGTTCTCGGTTCCAACAAGTGTACGAGTTGGTGCCGGGAACTATATAAAAAGAGTGGTACTTTTGATAAACTGATGGCCGATCTTTGAAGAAGAAATTCATCGATCTATACTTATCTTGTCTTCGGCCGGACTCAGATGTTCGGCCTGACTTCCTTCCAACTGAAGCGAAATCTCTTTATTGCCCTTCTGCGAACCGCCCCTCGAGACGCGCAACCATCACATCTTCTTAAATGCCCATCAGATCACCTCTAGGGTTTAAACGGAGCCTGCCACTTGTCAGCCATCCGTCGCCCTCCCCCCAAAAAGCAAGCAATCCGATCGCCATTGCCAACTCAAAGGACGCCCAATCTCAGCCGTCCATCCAACTCTGAAAGATCATTTTAAAAAGCGACATGTGGCGTACATCCGACGCTCTCGCTCAATCTAACGGCCACAAATGCACCGAACATACTATAAGAAAGCAGAGTGGGCACTGTTGCCTTCTTTTACGAACATTCTGAACTTTTCCTCCTCCAAAAGCTCTTTTCTCCCAACTGCGACCAGCGAACTCAACGAACGACCAGACCGCACCGAGCAATCTTCAACCCTTCCATAAGAAACAAGTAAGTCTTCAAAACGACTTCCTTGCCTTGGCTTTTCACAAGTTGCGTATCCTGTTGTTTCCTCTTCTTCTTCTTCCTCTTTTTGTTTGTTTTACGTTTTCGCATGCGGTGAAGCATGTCTTTATTTTAGGACTTTTTGTAGTGTATATGTGCTTGGTAGAATGATTAGTAATAGGTTGGGGCAACTTCGAGTTGTCTTTGGACTTGTGTTTGGCTTGATGTAGCTAGGAAGAAACTTTTTGTTTTGTGGACATTGATAAGACATATAGAGACTATAGGCTTAGTTTTCGGCTTTTTAGGGTAGCTATCTGAAACTTTGATGCATTAAAGCAGTCACTGATTAACCTTTTTTCACCCACTTCGACGGCTTAGGATTGTCTGACAGTGAAACCTCCTCGGCAAAACCTTCGAAACCTTAAACTCCTCGTGCTGAAAAGCCTTCTTCAAGCTCGGAAGTATCTAATATAGAGGATGCTGACACCACACATACCCCTTCTGAAACTGAAAAAGACACCTACCACCTCAGAATTCCCCGGAAGGATCCGGAGCCCGGCGAACTCGACCACTCGGCTCTTGATATGAATCAGCCTTCCAAGATAACAGATGACGATCTGGAGCTACTTCGACAACGCTGCGATATCCCAATAGACATCGTTCTTGAAGTTCCTCGCCCGTACGATCGTGCTAGCCACCTGATTATGGCTCGGTGGCTCTTCTCCCAGCCTTCTTCGAGTGTGGACTTCGACTTCCAATTCAACCCTATTTTGGCTGGATTTTGGCCGAGATAGAGATCGCCCCTTGTCAGTTAAGTCTGAACAGTTGGAGGATTTTGGCCGGCCTTTACGTAATCTGGCTGTAGGCACTGTATTTTTTGCATATAAGTCCTGATGATGAGCCTCGTACGGAGGCACTACTCTTTAAGTTGTGGAAGTCGCAGGAAACAGACGTCGAAAGGGAAAAGTCAGAAATCAATACCCTGTTGGATTAATTCGTTTAGCTTCGGGTTTGCTCGTTAAGCCTCTGTTTTATAACTTATCCTGGCCCAAAACCCCCGCAAGCCCCACACCAAGCCCATACACCACCAAGCCACACACCAATCCCACCAAAATAACCAACCACACGCCCATAATCTCTCCAAAATAATAAATCCACACATTAAACACATGTTGAAATCCTAATAAATCACCTTCCCAAATTAAAAGAATTAAATTAAATCACATTCCTAAACTAAATAAAATCAAATCTCATAAATCACCTTCCTAATTAAATTAAATCCATTTCCTAAACTAAAACAATCCCCTCCCTAAATTAAAAAGATCATTTCCTTATGATACACAAATTAAAAGATATTCCCATAATTGCAATATTCTTTCCCTACCCGTATAAGGATAACCTCTACCATTGCCTATAAAAAAAAGCACAAATCCAACTCTTTTTTTTCGCTGGAGAGCTCATTCACACCCTCCTCTCTAGCTAGCATTCACGCCATCTCTCTCAAAATCCTATTCTCTCTCTTCTCTAAACAATCGGCTCTCTCTCCTCTCTCAAGAAAACAAACTCGGCATCACACATTCAAAAACCCTAGGAACCTGCTCTCTCTCTCAGCATGCATAAAAAAAAAACCCTAGTCGCCTAGTACTCTCTCTAACCTCTCGCCTCTCTCTCTAAACCCCCATTCTCTCTCTACTCATCCTCACTCTCTCGCTCAGTTCTCTCTCTAAACCTCCCCCGGCAGCTCACCAAAACAGACCTTACACAACCTTAAAAGCCACACGTCTCTTGCTAACAATATACTTTAAAAGCCACATGTCCCCTGCTAACAAAAAACCCTAAAGCCACACGTCCATTGCTCCACTCAAAGACCATGCATATGTGCCCCTCTCCAGTAACGTAAAACGCCATTCAACTCACCTCACGCTGACTCAACCGACATCACCTTTCCAAGCCACTCACACAGACGTGAAACCCAACTCTCCACCGACACATGCAAACAAAACCCTAAAATAGTGTTGTGTCCAACTGTTGTTGAAATGAAAACAACTTGCATGAGCTTGCATGCATACTGAAGACAGCAACATGCAAGCTATGAAGTGAAAACGTGTGCCAGCAAGCAGTGAAGGTGGAATAAGTTGGCCAAACCGTGTGACACTGTTCACACGGTTTTGGCACTATAAAATGGGCCTTAATCCTCATTGCAAATCACCCCAAATATGAGTAAGCTCCATGTGTAGAGATCTTATAGAGTGTTTTAGTGAGGTTTTTCATTTTTGTAAAGTTTAAACACTTTGTATCTATTATTGTAGTAATAGAATCAATTTGGTTTTTCCTCAAAACACTCTAAAGTGATCGGTGAATCACAACAAGTGGTATCAGAGCTTTGGTTCTTTATTGGGGTCGAAAAATCGATGAACGGAGCTCGGTTCGAAAAATTCGGGTTCCGGTAAAGTTGTCAAAAATCAACTTTGAGCATACCATCAGCTAGTTCACGTCGAGACGAGCACGGTGGTATTTTCCGGCGATCAAACGGAGGTCCATGGAGCCTGCACACGCCGCACGCGCCAGACAGAGACTTCCCACGCGCCGAGACTCGCAGCACGCGCCGCGCGTGTGGCTAGAGGTTGAAGACGCTGACGTGTCAGCCACGTCAGCACACTTCAGCACTCAGTCAGCGCCACGTCAGCCACCACATGTCTGCCACGTCAGCCAAACTGGTCCCACTTTACCACGTCACCACTGCCACGTCAGCAGCCTGATAAATTTCATTTAGCCCCCTGAAGTTTTGAAATTTATAGTTTTGCCCCAGAATTTTTAGGAATTTATAAATCAGCCACTGTGTCGGATTTAGACCAACGAATTATCTATTCCACCATTTTCAACCGTTCCGGACGCAACGGTGACCTCAGATTTGTGAAATTCAGCCCCGATTTTAACCTATTTTCATTTTAAACTTTAAAACTTAAAATGGAAATGGAAGATTCCCATTCTGGTGCAATGATAAACTAGCTGCAACTAATTACTCCCTCTGGAGACCTCGGATGATAGATTTTTTACATTGCAAAGATTTGTTTGATGTCATCGAGTTGAAGGGAGTGAGACCACGGTCTGTTAAGGAGTATGACTGGAATAAACTTAACAACAGAACTTTGGGTCAGATAAGGCAGTGGATCGGTCACAGTGTCTTCCACACGTAGCACAGGATTCAGATGCTTACAGGATGTGGATAAAACTGGAAGACATGTTCCAGGCCAAGACAACTCGGAATAAAGCCTTGTTAATGAGGCGTTTGGTGAACCTGAAGCTACGGAGTGGAACTTCCGTTGCAGAACACACCAACGAGTTCCAAAGCCTGGTGAACCAGTTGTCTGCAGTAGACATGCAACTGGTAGACGAAGTTCAAGCCCTCTTACTACTCAGTTCTCTTCCTGATAGCTGGGAGACTCTGGTGGTTACTCTCAGCAACTCAGCTCCAGGAGGCAAACTTACCATGCCTATGGTAAATGATGCCCTGTCGAATGAGGAGTCCATGAGAAAAGATGTTGGCTCAGATCAGACAGAAGCCTTCGTCATAGAGAATCGAAGAAGACATCAAGGAAGAGACGGAGAGAGAGGCAGAAGCACAACCAGGGGTAGATCCTCCGATGGAAGGAAGCATACCTATAAGTGCTATCATTGGGGCATTGTAGGCCACCTAAAGAAGAATTGCCGAAAACTGCAACAAGAGCAGAGAGAAGGAAATTACCAGCCGAAAAAGGATGAAGGAGAGACATTGGTCGTTGTCCAAGTAGATGTAGTAATATGCTCCATGTAGAAAGAGACATGCCTTCACAACACAAACCAAGATGTTGAGTGGGTGGTAGATACTGCAGCATCCTACCATGTCACTCCTCACAGAGATTTCTTCACAACCTACAAAGCGGGAGACTTTGGATCAATGAAGATGGGAAATATCAGTTCCTCTGGGATGATAGGAATGGGTGATATTCAGTTGCGGACAAATGTCGGGTGTACATTGACCTTGAAGGATGTCCTGCATGTTCCAGAACTTCGGCTGAATGTACTCTCATGGATAACTCTTGACAAACAGGGCTATGAAAAATCACTTCAGAAATGGCACATGGAGAATGACGAAAGGTGTCATAGTTGTCGCCCGAGGACATGCTTGCGGCGCACTATACAAGACTCATGTGAAGATTTGTGCAGACAGCCTCAATGTAGTTGAAGAAGATGATTCTCAAAATCTGTGGAACTAGAGACTCGGACACATGAGTGAGAGAGAGTTGTCTACCCTGAACAAGAAGGAGCTTACCAAGGATGCTGCACGAGGTCCTTGCAACCACTATTTGATTGGAAAGTAACGCAAAGTCTCATTTGATTTCTCTTCAGAGAGAATATCAGAGTTGCTCAGTTTGGTGCACTCTGATGTTTTTGGTCCCTTGGAGGTTGATTCATTGGGCGGTAACAAGTATTTTCTGACTTTCATCGATGATGCTTCACGGAAAATCTGGGTGTATTTCCTCAAGATGAAGGATCAGGTCCTAGATCAGTTCAAGTTGTTCCACGCCATGGTAGAGCATGAAACATGGAAGAAGCTGAAGTGCCTTCGCGCAGACGATGGAGGCAAGTACAGTTTCAGAGAGTTCGAAGCCTACTGTAGGAGACATGGAATTTGACATGATAGAACTGTTACACACACACCACAACATAATGGTGTCGCTGCGAGAATAAACTGCACCATTATGGAGAAAGTCAGAGGAATGATCAGTATGGCTAAACTACCAAAGCCATTCTGGGGAGAAGCTGTTCGTGCTGCCTGTTACCTGATCAACAGATCACCATCTTTACCGTTGAACATGGAGATTCCAGAGAAAGTGTGGTCTGGTAAGAATCCCTCCTACACTCACCCTAGAGTATTCAGTTGTTTAGCCGTTGTACATGTACCCAATGAGCTCAGGGAGAAGCTCGATGCAAGGAAAACTCCATGTATATTCCAAGGCCATGGAGATGAAAAATTTGGATACATACTATGGGATCCGAAGGTGAAGATGATTATGAGAAGCCATGAAGTAGAGTTTCTTGAAGACCGAATATTTGAAGACATTGAAATGCCCAGGATGTCTTCCAATTCCAGTGCCGACAGAAATCCAGACCCAGCACCAGCACAATTGGCCACATATAGGGTGCACAAGGAAATTCCAGAAGCAGAACCAGATGAGGCAGATAGAGATGTTGAGCAGGGGGAGACACAGCCTGTTCCATCAGAGATTACAGAAGAGAGTGTTGAGCAGGGGGAGGCGCAACCCACTCCACTAGAAGCTACATGATCATTCACAGAGATGGATGATGACAGACCTCCTGAAACCAGTGGACCTGAGACAAGAAAATATGAGCGAGGCAGGATTTCATCAACCAGATATCCGGGATCCGAATATATTCTGCTTACTAATGAGGGGGAGCCAGAGAGTTTCCCACAAGGCAAGAAGGTACTGAGGAATAAATGGGTGAATAAACATGGCAGCAGAATTGTGCAGAGACACAACGGAAGATTACTGTGCAGAGACACAATGGATTATACTATACAGAGACATAGAAGAAGAATAATGTACAGAGATGCAGTGAAGTGAGCTGTGCAGAGACACAGCCGACATGTTAACAAAGGTGGTTACTCGGGACAAACTAGAGTTGTCCAGAGACATAGCTGGGATAGCTGTCAGATGATGATTGTTCGGATGCAGCTGGAGGGGGAGAATTGTTGTGTCCAGCTGTTGTTGAAATGAAAACAACTTGCATGAGCTTGCATGCATACTGAAGACAACAACATGAAAGCTATGAAGTGAAAACGTGTGCCAGAAAGTAGTGAATGTCCCCTAGCAGCACTGCCACACCGCCTCACCCCCTGACCAAAGACCCTCAACCAAGAAACAAAAACGCACTCAGCCAGCCCACTCAAAGAACCCACGTGTCCCCACTAACCGGCCGAATAAACAAAACAAGACTGCAGCCCCAAACTGATTAAATAACCACCGCAAATCACCCCCTAAAAACTGCACCTTAAACCACCGAAATTCTGCCTTGAAGCACTGCCCGAAAACCGTAGAAATAGTGAGCAAACAGCAGCCCGAAAACAGTGAAGCAACGAAGAAAAACAACGAACCAGTAAATCGGAAAAGCCGTGGAGCATCAACCCTTCTGACAACCGCGTAACGCACTTCCAAGAGACGACTTAAGAGGTTAGACCTGATGGCACCTTTTTATTTATTCCCGTTCTTTTTCTGTTATTTATTAATGTTTCTTTGCATGAGTATTGTTGGTTAATGTGAGCTATGGCCATGGGATGAATGAAATATGTGTTATCTCTTGCGGTATATCGGATGGAAACCCGGACGTAAATTCCGTAGCCGAATCTGAGTGGACGGTAGTGCGGTCTGCACTCGGGATACGATGCCACGTTCCGCTTGAGAGACACATATATTTCGTTTCATCCAATCTTATGTTTATTAATGATTTAGTCATTTAGTATGTTATTTTCTTTTATGCATGATTTAGTTGTTTAATATGTTATCTTCTTTTATGCATGATTTAGTTGGTTATTTCCAAGCATGATTAGTTATTTCTTTCGCATTAGGAATCTAATTTATGTTTATGTTTATGTTGTTATTTATTTTCGAGTTTGTTAATTCAATATGTTCATGAGCTTATGTGTTTGCCGTTATGATAACTTACTTTTATGCATGCAAACTTAGATATAGGTTTTATTTTCATATACGTAGACTTAGACATAGGGTACTCTTGAGAATGTATGTTGCGTAGACTCGGTTAGATTATTGCACAAATCCTTTCATTACAAGTGGCATAAGTAATGGACCATTCTGAACCCAACTATTTGAGGTCTTCCATTGTGAGGGGTGAGTGCGGCCTTAAATCATTTTCCCATTTCACACTGGGTGGCGACTCCATATTATTTCTCCGGTTTAGTTCCCCCGTGGGCTACTCCGTCCTCCCGACTAGGCCGTGAGCCTAGAACAGCGTCGCCGATTTATGTGTCCTACAGTCTGGCGACTCCACTGGGGATAGAGAATCGGCCCCAAAATAATATCTTGTAATGATTGTGTTTTGTGCTTTAGATAACCGTGTCTACCGTGGGTTGAAGGGGTTTAATCAAAGACATTATTAGAGCTTGGTAATGGTTTGGTGTCTTTCTTCATTCACTACCTTTCTATAAGGAAAAGCTGTGAAGGCACCTAGATAATCATTTACTCGAAGCTTACAGTGATGGACTAATTTGAAGGGGTTTAATCAAAGGAATTATTAGAGCTTGGTAATGGTTGGTGTCTTTCTTCATTCACTACCTTTCTATAAGGAAAAGCCGTGAAGGCACCTAGATAATCATTTACTCGAAGCTTACAGTGATGGACTAATTTGGAGGACTTGTTGTTTATTCATGTCACCAAGGCGATAAGAGCCTAAGAGGTTTGGGTATTTAAGAGAGTTCTATCCACCCTCCCTATGGAGAATCTACAATAGGAAATCTATTTGACAGTCAGTCACGCATCATAACTCGTTGGCACGTACCTTAGCGTATAAAAAAAAGGGTGTGCTCACTTGGTCGCTTGGACCCTTGAGTGGGGAGACCTAGTCGTGGGCAATCCTTCGCCGATGAGAGCCTTTGTCTATAACCCTATAAACCAACATATGAACTGTAGTTGTATGACCAATAGAAACTATTCTGTTATGCTTGCGTTTAGGACAGTCGTCATTTGGATTCAGTTGGACTTTTTATCATGAGGTACATGCTTGTTGGGCCATTTAAACTAGGACGAGTCCGTGCTTTATGGCAATTGGGCCAAAAGCTTCTAAAATGCCGATGTGCCACTTTATGTTTAGGCCCCTTATCATTTGAAGTTGTTTAGCCATGTTATCGTAAAATTGTAAACCTGTTGGGCCTTTTCAACTGGGACAAGTTTGCACCTCGTAATAGTATGATTGACTGCTTTAAAATGACAATAGGCCGACTTATATATTTCATGCATCTCATGTATACACGCATCATGTCAATCTCGTGTCTTAAAAGTCATCATAGATATACATTGGGTTAAGAAAAAAAAAGTTAGAGCATTCCTCGGGAAGATTCAGTACATCAGTAGGTTCATCGCCAAGTTGACGTCGGTATGTGAGCCTATCTTCAAATTGCTAAGAAAGGATCAGCCAGTGAAATGGAATGAGCAATGCCAATAAGCTTTCGACAAAATCAGGGAATATTTAGTGAAACCTCCTGTCTTGAAACCTCCAAGACTGGGCAAACCCTTGGTACTATATTTGGACATTGAACCCGAAGCGCTAGGGGCAATGATGGTACAAGCAGATGAGACAGGGGTAGAGCATGCAGTCTACTACCTCAGTAAGAAGATGCTTCTGTATGAGGCCCACTATCAAGAAGTAGAGAATATATGTTTGGCAGTAGTGTGGGCGTCCAGAAAATTGCGTCATCACTTCCAATCGTACAAGATCCAAGTGGTAGCAAAAGAGAATCCTATGAAGTATCTGCATTCAGTGCCTTCGCTAGTTGGGAAGTTAGGCAGATGGTTGGTATTGCTGACAGAGTTTGATATTGAGTACCTCACTTTCAAAGTAATCAAAGGGCGAGCCGTAACAGAGTTCCTGGCGTTGCAACCCATTGAGGGGGATCACTCCAAGTTTGAGTTCCCAGACGAGGAGATCCAGGCAATAACTGTCCAAGGATGGAAGATATATTTCGATGGAGCAGTGAACTGCAAAGGCGTCAGAATTGGAATCGTGATAGTAACCTCCGAGGGAGAAACCTTGCCTATGGCCAAGAGATTGACGTTTGGAGTAACCAACAACATGGCTGAGTATGAAGCATGCGCCTTTGGACTGATAGCATTGATAGCCTTGAAAGCTAGCGAAGTCTACGAAGACTCGATTTTAGTAGTCCGACAGATGCAAGGAGAATGGGAATTGAAGGAAGAACGGTTGAAACCCTACTTATTCCACCTCAGGAATCTGGCACAGGCCCTCCCCGATTGTAAGTTCCAGCATTTGCCGCGAGAAGAGAATCAGATGGCAAACGCATTGGCAATACTAGCCGCAACTTGGGAAAATCCGGAGAAGTTGGTGATGAGACCTCTAGTGTTGACGACGACAAGCAAACTTGTCTACGAGATAGAAAGGACATTAGAAGTAGAGGTCGATGACGAGAAACCTTGGTATCACGACATTCAGAGATATCTGGAATGCGGGCAACTCCCGGAAGAAGCGAGCAGAAAAGACAGGATAGCCATTCAGAAGTTGGCTTCTCAATATGTGAGTTTGAAGGGAGAATTATATAAGAGCCAATCGAATGGCATCCAACTGAAGTGCCTGAGAAAAGAAGAGGCTCAGAAGACAATGGAAGAAGTACATGTCGAGGTATGTGGACCGCACATGAATGGGTTGAACTTGTCCCGCAAGTTAGTAAAACAAGGCTTTTACTGGTTGACCATGGAAGCCGACTGTGCGAAGTTGGTAAAGCATTGTCATGATTGCCAAGCTCACGGTAACTTGAATCATCTGCCGCACACAGAGTTGCATGGACTGTCAGAGCCGTGGCCTTTCTCGGCATGGGGAATTGACATGATCGGAGAAATTTGACCGAACGCATTGAATGGACATCGCTTCATAGTTGTGGAAATAGACTACTTTTCGAAATGGGTGGAAGCCGAGTCATTCCGTAATGTTACAGCAATGCAGATGGCGAAGTTCATAGCCCGGAATCTCATATGCTGATATGGAATGCCCCATCATGTGGTCACAGACAATGGAGTCCAGTTTCAAAGAGAAACAAATGCAATGCTACAGAAGTACGGGATTGGACATCACAAGTCGTCACCTTACCAACCGCAGGCAAATGAGGCAGTCGAGGCAGCCAATAAGACAATAAAGAAGATGTTAGCCAAGATGACGGAAAACTATAAAGATTGGGCCGACAAGCTACCGTATGCCCTGTGGGGGTACATAACTTCGGTGAGAACAGCAACAGGAGCCACGCCTTACTCTTTGGTTTACCAAATGGAAGCAGTACTGCCAGTGGAAGTTGAGATACAGTCCATGCAGATATTAGCAGAAGTAGAGTTACCCGAACAAGAATGGGCCTCGCAGAGATTCGAACAGTTAGCACTGCTAGATGAGAAGAGAATGAAGTCCTTACATCACATGCAGATATACCAGAAGAGGTTGGCTCGAGCATTCAATAATAAGGTGCGTCCTACTAAGATCAAAAAGGGTGATTTAATACTTAAGTAGTCGAAGCCGTCAATGACGGATCCGAGAGGAAAGTTCAGACCCAATTGGGAAGGACCTTACATAGTCCATAAAGTAATGGGAAAATGGACAGTGAGACTGTCAGACTTGGAAGGGAACGAGTTCACCGAGCCGACCAACGTGGACAGATTGAAGTAGTATTTTGCCTGAGGAAAAGAAGGCCGAGGGATCACCAGAAGGACTGGCGGAAGACCTAACCCAACGGAATAGGAAATCAATTCATGCATGCATGCATACACGTAATGTATTTTCATTCTTTTGTTTTGTTGTGTTTTGTTTTGTTTTGTATTCACAGGTTTCAAAGAAGAAAATAAGAAAGCGGCAAATGAAAGTCAACCAGTAGTAGCAACATATGAGTATTAGTTTCGGGGATGAGTCCTAGGGTTGAGGCCCGCATCAGTATTAGTTTCGGGGATGAGTCCCAGGGTTGAGGCCCACATCGACATCAGTTTCAAGGATGAGTCCCAGGGTTGAGGCCCACATCAGTATTAGTCTCGGGAAGGAATCTTAGGGTTGAGGCCCACACCATTATCAGTTTTGGGAAAGGAATCCCAGGGGGCGAATCACACTTTATCAGCGGTTGAAAGGAAGAATTCCAGTGGAGTGAGTGAAAAAAAAAAAGAGAAGAAAGAGAGAGATGTCATTGATGGTTAGTCATATGTCCGGTGATGACATTGTTTGCTGCAGGGTAAAACCTTAGAAACGATAAATGCAATTTGTGCTCTCATCCGGTATTCTGAGTGGATTGATCTCGGCTAGACTCACGAGCACTTAATTACGAGATTTTAGCAGTAGAAGCCTGAGTGGTCGGCGAGATGACTAGTTGAAGAGATGGTGGATCGATGAATGACCGTTTACCTAGATGTCCATCCTGGTTTACTTATGCTACGATATATGATATGGTTGGAAACAAAGAAAAAGTCTTTGAAAAGAAAAGGAAAAAATAGACCACCTATAACCGATAAGCGTGAAGCTACCCAAGGGCGAGTATTAGGACCACCATGAGGAGAAATGATACCTTAAAGGGTAGGTGTGTCGAAAAAAAAATGAAAAGAAAAAAAAGAGACAAGAAAAAAGAAGAAAAAAGAAGAAAATTATATCATGTTGAGTACGAAGAAGTAATCACAGAGTATGATCAAGACATCTCGATTGGTTAGACCCACTGATCCAATTCTCCGAGACAAAATCATCGAGTTGGCTTACTTAAGGATTAAGCTGCGAAAGAGCCTTGACACACACACACACACACACTAGGAGTCTAGTTCAGATCATTCATGCAGACGATCGGATTTGGGTGTATTAAATACTTTGAAGGTTCTCTGGTTTCAACACGAAGCATCCGTTGAGGATGAAAAAAATGTTTAAGCCATCCGGATTATCTCGTGAGAGGAAAATACAACATGTTGATATGCAACACCCACATCAGTATCAATTTGGGGGCGAGGCCCACATCAGCGTCAGTTTGGGGGCGAGGCCCACATCAGCATCGGTTTGGGGGCGATGCCCACATCAGTATCAGTTTGGGGGCGAGGCCCGCATCAGTATCAGTTTGGGGTCGAGGCCCCACATCAGCATCAGTTTGGGGGCGAGGCCCACATCAGCATCAGTTTGGGGGCGATGCCCTCATCAGTATCAGTTTGGGGGCGATGCCCACATCAGCATCAGTTTAGGGGCGAGGCCCCACATCAGTATCAGTTTGGGGATGAGTCCCAGGGTTGAGGCCCACGTATCATCAGAATGCCGGGTATGGCACTCTGGGTATGGAGACACAACCGCGACACCTCGGGTATAAGGTTTAGCATGCCGGGTATGGCACTCCGGGTATGGAGACACAACCGCGACACCTCGGGTATGGGGTTTAGCACGCCGGGTATGGCACTCCGGGTATGGAGACACAACCATGACACCTCCGGTATGGGGTTTAGCACGCCGGGTATGACAATTTGGGTATGGAGACACAACCGTGACACCTCGAGTATGAGGTTTAGCATGCCAGATATGGCACTCCGGGTATCGAGACACAACCGGGACACCTTGGGTATGAGGTTTAGCATGCCGGGTATGGCACTCCGGGTATGGAGACACAACCGCGACACCTCGGGTATGGGGTTTAACACGCCTGGTATGGAACTCCGGGTATGGAGACACAACCGTGACACCTCGGGTATGGGGTTTAGCACGCCGGGTATGGAGACACAGCCGCGACACCTCGGGTATGGGTTTAGCACGCCGGGTATGGCACTCCGGATATGGAAACACAACCGCGACACCTCGGGTATGGGGTTTACCACGCCTGGTATGGCACTCTGGGTATGGAGACACAACCGCGACACCTCGGGTATGGGGTTTAGCATACCGGGTATGGCACAACAATATCAACTCAGTTCGAAGCAACAGGCAAGTCAAGTGGCAGCTGGCAAGCCATGTAAGTAAAAATGCATTGCATAACTTTGATAGGATTGTCATTGTCACACACTGCACAAGTCCCATCAAAGTGGGGGCGACTGTAGGCACTGTATTTTTGCGACACCTCGGGTATGGGGTTTAGCATGCCTGGTATGGCACTCCGGGTATGGAGACACAATCGCGAAACCTCGGGTATGAGGTTTAGCACGCCGAGTATGGCACTCCGGGTATGGAGACACAGCCACGACACATCGGGTATGGGGTTTAGCACGGCGGGTATGGCACTCCGGGTATGGAAACACAACCGCGATAGCCCACACAGCCCATGCCCTCACTAACGCATGAACAACCACCCTCAAGACCCCACTAACACATGTCATCTCGGGTATGAGGTTTAGCACGCCTGGTACGGCACTCCTGGTATGGAGACACAACCGCGACAACTCGGGTATGGGGTTTAGCACGCCGGGTATGGCACTCCGGGTATGGAGACACAGCCGTGACACCTCGGGAATGGGGTTTAGCACGCCAGGTATGGTACTCCGGGTATGGAGACACCTTCTCGACAGCCCACACAACCTATGCCCTCACTAACGCATGAACAACCACCCTCAAGACCCCACTAACACATGTCACACACATAAGCAGCCTTCACGTCCCCTAGCAGCACTGCCACACCGCCTCACCCTCTGACCGAAGACCCTCAACCAAGAAACAAAAACGCACTCAGCCAGCCCACTCAAAGAACCCACGTGTCCTCACTAACCGGCCGAATAAACATAAGATATGCCACTTCCCATCTAGTGCCGGCGATCAATGAATTGGTCGAAGCAGTTCCTCCGACAAAGATCCCAAAGTATGAAGACTTTTCCCCCGAGGATGCGATCTTCGTGCTATGCTCCCAAATGGCTAAGGTAATGATCTTTACCCTACTTCGTTTCTGAGTTCAAGACTTTACCGGACTTCTGACTTTCTATTTCTTTTTGGCAGGCAAACTATCTGGCGTCCAAAAATAAAGATCTTTTTTCTGAGCCTTCTATCTGAAGGAGGTCAAGCCTATAGGCTTCAGAGCAAAATTACTGAGATGGAGGCCGAGCTAGCCAGGAAAAACGAGGAAATAAAGAGCTTGGAGCTGGCCGCAGTCGAGGTTCACTCAACCAATAAATCTCTCAGGTCCACGGCCTATGTGGAAAGGAAAAATGTCGAGGCTGCGAAGAAGGAGTTCGAGACGGCCCAGGCCGACAACAGGGTCATGAGAGTAGAAGTATGCAGTCTTGAGTCCAAGCTGGGGGCCAAAGACGAGGAGCTCAAAAAGAAGGAAGCTGAGTTTGAGGAAAAATGGGACACAATCAGACTTGAGGGAGTCAGAGACTGTGCTGAGACTGAGATTATCCCGATGGTGCTGCCCAACTTGGATATGGGGCCCATCTATGCGGCCATCCGATTTTGCAAGGGGGAGATCTCCCGAGAAGAACTCCAGAAATGACTGCCCCTTTCTCCTGGAGAAGTTTTGAACCCCGATCCCATTTCAGTCGTCCCGGCGTCTCCAGCTCCTGAAGAAAACCGACTAGAAGGTCCTGCTCCTGAAGCCATAACTGCCGAGGCCCCTCCAACCACTTATATGGAAGCCACTACCCCTCCTCCTGAAGTTGTGCCTAGCCATCTGCCACTCGAGCTTATTGAAGAGGAGCCAATAGCCCATGTGCGGGCCGATGAGTAGGGGGTAACCCGCACGGGGCCCCATGTAAACCTTCGAACAAAATACAACTCTTGTAATAAATCTTTACAACTTTATTTTCCTTTTTTCAATGCATGTTCCATTGCGCTTCTCGCCTTCCATAATTGACTCTGGACGAATTCTTGCAAACTACCACTCGAGGTCTGACCGACCGAAGAGACTGACTCGGTGGGACGTAACCTGACCCCGAGCTTAGAGAAACACCTGGCCCTGAGGGAATGTTACGTCCTCAGACCAAAGAGGTTGACTCGGTGGGATTCACCCCAACCCCGAGCTGAGAGAAACACTTGGCCCTGGGGGAACGTTACGTCCCCAGACCAAAGAGGCTGACTCGGTAGGATTCACCCCAACCCCGAGCTGAATAACCAAGCGGCCTCGGCAGAACGAAATCCAGCCCCGAGCCGAATAACCAAACGGCCTCGGCGGAACGAAATCCAGCCCCGAGCCGAATACTAACCAAGACTTACACAAAATGGAATAAAATCAACCTTCGAGGCTCTGCTAACTCTGGCGCGGGCATCCCCTTGCCAGACCAGCGAAAAACAAAAACAAAGATTTAGAATAAAGTAAAACTGGTAAAAGGTGAGGGTGACTTAGCATATATCCCAAAAAAAAACTTTTCACAAGTGAAAATAACAACTCGGACGCCCCGAGACAGCGTCCTGCCCGAGGTCTCCAAAACATAATTCGGAACCTTACAATTCGGCATCCCGGTAAGCTGAGATATGGATCGGTGAGCGGCCGAGACCCTAAAGGCAAAAAATCTCCTTATGCTGGGTGGCTCTAGAGCCTGAAAACGCCACGAGGGTAAAGGCCTCCCCGTGCTATGCTTCTCCTGATCCAAGCGGTCAAGCTAAACCTATGGGAACACACTCCCCGTAGTCGCCTCCTCTAAAACCGGTTAGGCAGATTCCTTCACGGGGGAACTTCCTCCCCGCAGTCTCCATCCTGGGGTGATACTGCTGACTCGGTTAGGCAGATTGCTTCACGGGGGCACTCCCTCCCCGCGGTCGCCATCCCGATGTGTCCCTAAAAAATGCAAGTCATGGGGTAGTTACGCTCCGGCCTCAGGAGTCTGATTCTGCCATGAGGGGTTTGCGCGCTCCCTCATGCACTTCATCCCTTGAAGCGATCCATATCCACTTAAAATGAAAGGAGCCAGGTCGACACACTTCTACCCGGGGGGTTGATAATGACACCAATGTTTGGCGTGCCACAGGTTTGGTGCCCTTACTGACCTCAATTCATCCATTCGCATCGAGCATGTCCCCAGAATATTGAACATGGCTTTCACATTCAATTGAAAAATAAAAAATGGACAAACTTCTTAATTCAATAGTGAAAGTTTTATTCATATTCGTGGGACATACTGCCCTTCTTACAACTCTATGTGGGTCATTTTAAGAGAGGCTCTGCAAATAAGTCTTTAACTCTGGTCAGGTCGCTCATGAGGCTTTTCTGCCCGGGAAAGAATTTTATTGAAAATATTTTCTTAGCATCTCAGCGTTCCAAGGCTTCTTCAGTCGAGTGTCGTCCAACTGTTCCAAAAGATAGGCATTCGTCCTTACAATTTCCACAACTCTATACGGCCCTTCCCACTTAGCACCAAACGAACCCTTATCTGGCCTTCGGGTGTTCAGAGTAACTCTTCTCAAAACTAGGTAGCCTGGAAGGAAGGACCGGGTCCGAACCTTCTTGTTGTAGAATCGAACCATTCTTTGTTGATAGATTGCAGTCTTCATAGCCGACCTCTCCCTTTTTTTTCGATTAGGTCGAGATGAGTTTCTCATTTTGCTCGCCTTCAAAATACTGGACCATGTGGGTAATCATCTTAATTTCTTCCGGAATAACTACTTCGAACCCATAAGATAAAGAAAACGGGGGTTTCTCCTGTGGAGTCCTTGCAGGTTGTCTGGTGTGCCCACAATACTTCTGGTAGCTCTTCGACCCATAATCGCTTGCAGACTTCGAGACGAGCCTTAAGATTTTCTTTGATGGTTTTGTTGGTTGCCTCGACCTGTCCATTGGACTTGGGATGGGCATGAGAAGCAAATCTTAAGGCGATCTGGAGATCCTCACAAATCTTCCTGAGGCCTTTGCTGTCGAACTGCTTCCCATTATCTGTGATGACGGCCCGGGGAATCCCGAACCTGCAGATAATATTCTTCTTCAAAAATCAAGTTGTTTTCTTCTCTGTGATTGCGGACAAAGGCTCGGCTTCCACCCACTTGGTGAAATAATCTATGGCCACCATTGCGTACTTTGCTTGTCCTCGCCCTTTCGGCATTGGCCCAATAATATCCAGCCCCCACTGAGCGAACGGCCATGGGCTGGACAATGTAGTCAACTATTCCGCCGGGAAGTGATGGATGTTGGCATTCTTTTGACATCCTTCACATTTCCGGGCCACCATTATCTCGTCCTGATGCATAGTTGGCCAGTAAAAACCTTACCTTAAAGCTTTAAAGGCAATTGATTGTCCCCCCTCATGGCTCCCATAAATTCTTGTATGAATTTCTCGGAGCACATAATCGACTTCCCCCTCTTTTAGGCATCTCAAGAATGGCACCGTATAGCCCCTTCGATACAGTACTCCATCAATCAAAGAAAACTTGTTGCTTTTATACTTTAATTTTATGGCCTCTTTCTTTTCTTCCGGTACTTCCCCAGTTTCCAAATACTTTCTGATTGGCTGCATCCAAGGGGACCCGCTCTCCACATCCAGCTTCATTACCTCGGGCTCTCCCACACTTTTTACTTGGAGACAGATAAGAGGAATTGTTATGGGCTTTTCCGATCTGATTGATGAGGCGAGCCGCGCTAGAGAGTCTGCTTGATGGTTATTCTCCCGACCGATCTGCTCGAACTCTACACTCCTCATTCTTCCGATCAATCTTTTTACTGCTGCCAAGTAAGCTATCATATTTGATTCTCTGGCCTGGAATTCTCCCTTCAGCTGTTGGATGGCCAACTGGGAGTCACTCTTCATAATTACATCATGAACACCCATTGTCGCACTCAACCTTAAGCCGGCCAAAATTGCCTCATATTCAGCCTCGTTGTTAGTGGCCTCGAAGGTGAATCTCAAGGCGTACATTACCTCACCACCTTCATCCCTTTTCAATGCAATCCCGGCTCCACCACCTTATGAGTTGACAGATCCATCTACCGAAAACTCCTATCCACCTTCCATAATAGTCAAAATATGGGATGCAGTAAATTCTGCCACAAACTCCGCCAAAGCCTGACCCTTTATTGCTGCCATTGGTAGGTAAGAAATGTCGTGTTCACTCAATTCTACCGACCATTTTACTAACCTACCCGAGACCTCTGGTTTCTGCAGGATCTGCCTTAATGGACAACTGGTGTAAACCCCAATATGATGGGCCTGGAAGTAGGGTCGTAACTTCCAGGCCGCGGTAACTAAAGATAAGACGACCAGCTCATGCGTTGAATATCTAGTTTCAACATCTAACAAAGCTTTACTAACATAATATACTGGCTTTTGAACTTTATCGGCCTCTTGTACTAATACTGAACTTACAGCATGCTCAGAAACAGCTAAGTACAAGAATAAGGTCTCACATGGGATCGGCTTTGCTAAGAGTGGAGGCTGCGTCAAGTATTACTTTAACTGCTGGAAGGCCTCTTCTCATTCCGTCGTCCAGTTGACCTCATTTTTTGCCTTCTTGATAACCTTGAAGAAATGGTGACACTTGTCGATCGCTCGGGAAATAAAATGATTCAATGCGGTCACTCGACCTGTTAGGCTTTGTACTTCCTTAACCGTTCCAGGAGACTTCAGATCCAGAATAGCCCGGATCTTCCGAGGATTTGCTTCTATGCCTCTGGAGCTCACCATATAACCCAAAAACTTTCCCGAGGCCACCCCAAAAGCACGATTTTCCAGATTCAACCTCAAATCATGTTTCTGAAGTAACTCAAAGGTCTTCTCTAGATTGGTTACATGAAAGGCTGGCTCCATAGACATAGTTATCATATCATCGACGTACACCGACATGGAAGTGCTGATGAGTGGCTTGAAGACCTTGTTTACCAGCCTCTGAAATGTCGCCCCAGCATTCTTTAAACCGAAGGGCATTACTTTGTAACAATACAGCCATTGGTCGGTGATGAAGGTTGTCTTTTCTTCGTCCCCATGATGCATCTTGACTTGGTTATACCTCGAGAATACGTCCATAAAACTGAACAGCCCGTGGCAGGCCGTTGAATCTACCAATTGGTCCACTTTCGGCAGTGGGAAGCTGTCTTTTGGGCAAGCTTTGTTGAGGTCGGTAAAATCTACACACATCCTCCACTTCCCGGTGGGCTTTCTTACTAAGACCACATTTGACACCCAATTTGGGTACCTTGCCTCTCATTCAGCTTTCAATAACTTTTCTACCTTGGTGGCTATCGCTTCACACCGTTCCTTGTTAAAACTCATTCTCTTCTGCTTGACTGGTTTGTAGGCCGGATCCACCGCCAAACGATGATTAATAAACTTCGGATCTATACCGGGTATATCATCATGCCCCCATGCAAATACATCTGGATATTGCTTTAAGAACTTCAACAAGTCATATTTCAGGGCTCCATCCAAGTCTGCTCCTATCTTCACATTTTTACCTGACCCGAACAGCTCTACTGACTCCAATTCTTCAATCGCCCTTAACCGAGCAACTTTCTTTAGCCGATGACCCGGCACTTTACTCGTTCATTGCCCATCTTCATTTTCCTTTCTCTTCTGGCCACCATCTTCAATGCAAAGAGTCTCACTTGAGAGGGTGGCGAAACAACTCTGGGCGGCTTTCTGACTTCCGCACACGATTCAAATCCCGTCCCGAGTATGAAACTTCGACTTCAAGTAGTAGCAGGACATTGCAGCTTTTAACTTCATCATAAATGGCCGACCAACGATAACCCGGTAACTGCTCATGCAGTCTACCACTGTGAAATCCGTCATAATCATCCGAGTCCGGGGAAGGGCCCCGACTGTCATTGCCAATTGTATTCTACTAAATGGAACCACTGTTGAACCCTCGAAGCCATATAGTGGAGTCCCATCATCAGTTAGGGTCGCATATTCCACTCCGAGACCGTCCAGGGCTTCTTTGGAAATTACATCCACCGCGCTTCCGGGATCCACTAAGATCCTGTCCACCTCGGAACCGCCGATTACTGCCTTAATTACCAAGGCATCATCATGGAGGAAACTCACCCCCCGAGCGTCCTCATCTGTGAACATTATTGGCACTGATCGACCACCCTGAGCTCCCGACGCTTGTTCCATTGCCAAAATCTCTGGCCCTCGGGTACGATTATAATTCTTCCTCGACCGATTAGAATCTCCGGCCAGCGTTCTTCCTCCAGTAATGATATTCATCTGCCTGTGGTTTGACCTCTACCTAGCTGCCGTAACTTCATGGTCGATGTAGTTATTCAGATAACCATTGCGCGTTAGGTCTTCCATTTGTTCTTTCAAGTCTCTGTATCCGTCTGTTGAATGCCCCTTCAAATTATGGTGCATACAATATGATCCGTTATTCCTCCTATCTAGCGGGTACCTCCTGAAATCAGGCTCCACCAAGAGGCCTCTGCCCTGAATCTCCATGACGATTCGCCTCAATGGCTTATTCAAAGGAACGTACGCCTCTTCCCAGGCGACCTGGTTCACTTGAGCCGGAACTCTTCTTTCTTGATTGTTCGGAGACATCGACTTGAACTCCCTCTGCCTCGGGGGTGGTTTTCTGATCTCACTGTCTTGCCTCTGAGGAGCTTCTGCCCTTACTGCCCTTTCTTTTGTAGCTGCGCCCTTTCTGAATATCTTCTCATCTTCTTCCAGCAAAGCGAACCTCCGTGCTATCTCTAATGCAGTGGCATAGTCCGGTGTGTCTTGGATTCTTAGGTGGGTCCATAGTCTCCCGACCTTCAAGGCCCCTTTCAAACTCACCAAGGCCTCTAGCGACTCATATCCCCCAACCTCGAGCACCAAACTGTGATACCGTTTTTATAAAAATTCCCAGGGGTTCGTCATCCCCCTGTTTTACAAGCCGCAACTCCACAATCGTCTTCTTTGGGACACATGCCCCTTTGAAGTGTCGAACAAATGACTTCTTAAGCTGTGAGAAGCTGTCGATGCTTCCTGAGGTTAAACTTCTGGACCACAGGACTGCCGACCCGCCCAAGGTTAATGTGAACACTTTACAAATGGCATCCCCCACCATTCCTTGGACCTCCATCAGCAAAACGAAACCCTCCACGTGTGATTTCGGATCGGTATGACCTTTTAGGTAAGGGTGGGTGGCAGTTTAGCCCGCGGCCCGGCCCGGGCCAAAATTTAAAAAAAAACATAAAAATATATATATATATATATATATATATTTAATATGTTTGTATCATTTTTATTTATTTTTAACATTTAAATTGTTAATTTATCAATGAAACTTGTGATTTATTTATAAATTGTCTTTGTATATAGTATAAATATATTTTATATTATATATTTTTAATTTTAATTTTTTTTTTTTAAATTCGGGCACAAAAAAAAGCCCGACCCGGGCTTTTCCCGGGCCTCGACTTTTTTTTTGGTTGGTCGGGCTTGCAAAAGCCCGGCCCGGCCCATTGCCACCCTTATTTATAGGGTGTCATGGTCGGCATAGTGAATCGTCTTGGAAATTTTGCCGACCTTATTTCCTCTGTAAAATGAGATTCAACCTCATTATCCCGAGCATCTCTTGCATCAACTTTGAAGCTTTTCTCCCACTTGGTCATTTCTTTCCTTAACCAAGCTTTCATGATGTCATCAATGTTATCATGCTGCCCCCCGCGGCCCTCCTCGCGCCTGTCATTCTGAACATGGCGCATGCCGCGACTAGAAATTTCCCGTTCAACTCCGCCACACCTCATATTTTCCCTTCTGATGTTGTGTGGACTATCATAGGAAGAATTTGGTGACTGCCTCTCCTCTTCTTCTTCTCATATATCCTCCGCTTGCAAATCCCTTTCTATCACCGGAGACCTCATCCTGCCGGGTCCCTCCTCATAGGTTCATCGTCTCCACTCACATCTACCACTCTCTTCCTTCCGCTATTTAACTTCATCTCTGACTGGTTCCAGCTTCAAGTCTTTCGTTATTCGTCTCTTCTCCATTTTTTCCAGTTTGTCCATCATGGATTTCAAAAGAGTTTGATTTTCCTCCATATCTTTCCTCATGCTTTCCTCCATTTTCTCAATCCATTCTGTTGTTGAACTTTCTGACGACCGGTGGTTTCCACCTTCTGCCATTGTCCTATTACGTAAGTTGCTTTTTGCCGGACTCCCCACAGACGGCGCCAACTGTTGACGGTTGATTTTCGTCTCAGTGACAATAACAGAATATTGTTCCCGGGATAACCTTCATTCAACAGTGAATTTGTTTGGTTATGGGAAACCAAAAGCAAACTTTGGCAAAAAGAGGTAAAACACTCAGATCGACACAGAGTATTAACGTGGTTCGGCGGATTGAATCCAACCTACGTCCACGTGCACAAAACAGATGGGTGTTTTATTGCTGAAATGTGCTCGGCCGACCTATTTTGAGATCGGTTAGTGTGGATACCGAGCTGCTTGTGTATACAGAGAGTTCTAATTCTTCTTTTTTAGTAATCAGTGTGTGAACTAGTAGACCAAAAAAAACCCACCTACAAATATATCTCCCCCTCTTATTTATACTAATCAAGAGGCGGTGTGCTACCCTTTCTCTAGATAACACTACCCATGTGGACTCATTAATGGAATCCCTTCCCCAAGGCACTTGGCCGAAAATATCTTATTTCCATCATCACATGTCCCATCATCTTATCCCGTAAGGATAGTGTCTCATCACCTTATCCAGTAAGAATGAGGCGGTGGAAAATATATTTCCATCTAATCGATCTTCATGAGGTTGGTCACAACGATCATCTGATTTGAGAGAAACTGCTGAAGTGGTCGGCCATTGTCACCAAATGCCCGACCTTCTATACCGAAACATGTCATGTTATATAGTCGGTATCGCTCTTATAGTCGGATCGGCATGAAGGGTCTCGGTAAAAAAAAAGTTACCATTTCTACTCTCGCCGCATTATTCAAATGCCTTGGTGTTTGAAAAATACCTCCAACATGATAGTATTATTTTGTTTAATAAGAGAGCTAACAATAAATCAAATGTTCTACGGAGAAGAGAAGAGAACTATCTAATTGACAAATATCAAAATCACCTTACAACTTTTGGGAAATTAGTTAAAGAGAGAATCCAGATCCATAAATAAACTCATTCACGATCTTCAACCACGTGTCCCATTCATAATCATACTCCTAATTAATGAACCGACATCACTTTTCTATTCAATAATAATATTTAAATTTTTATTTTTGCTAATGGGTCCTTACAATAAGTAGTTTTATTGTCTACATAAATATGGCTCGGTAGCAAAAGACTTAATATTTAGTTATCAGAACTTGAATTTGAGTATAAGAAGTGTATTTTTTATAAAAGCCTGAGCCAGTCAAGAATTTTATCTACTGTATTTAAACTCGAATCGAATAATTTGACGACATATTACCAAGATTTCAAAATAAAATAAAATAAGATATTTCATTACTAACATAACAAATAATATTAAAAAAAACATGTGAGGTAGGCCCCTGCTTGTGCGTAGCTTTTATATATATTAATATTATTTTTTGTTAACCCTTTGTTTCATCCGCAGTCATATCATAACCAAGAAAGTAGAAACTATGAAAAATGTGAGAAAAATTTAAATGAGATCGTCCAATCAGTGAATTTCATGTGTTTCAATTATTTTAAAAATAATTAATTAAATTAAAAAAATAATAATTAAAATATATATCATTTACTAATTAGATGGCGTATAAAATTATCTCCATATAAATTTTACTCAAAAGCTCATTATATTATTTTATATAAATATATGTTACCACCAACTTCATTTATCATTTCACTTCATCTTCATCTTCTTCTCTCTACTAATCTCTCCTTCATCTACTACTACTTTTTCAATTTTCAATTTCTAATTTTTTTGTTTTATTTTTTTTGGAAACCTTTGTAAATTTTACCGTCAAATCACTAAATCCGGACTTAAGTATAGTAGATAAAATCTTCGATTATCCCAAATTCTTTAAAAAAAAAAAAAACACCACTGAATTTGAACCCATACCCTAAAAGCTTGAGCCCTAAAAAGCATAGTTTATAAGTTTTCATTTCATTTTATTTTAGGTGTTTTGCAAGATGATGATGATGGGAAATTCAGAAAGTGAAGAAGGAAGATTTGGAGGGCAAAGTCAAGTATTAGTCAAGAATTTGTCAATGGAGCCATGGCCTAAACAACAATCTAATATGTTGTTGCAACAACTAAGGAGTCTGTGACTATGAGGAAAGTTGAACCTCTAGGCAAGTCTAATGCTTGGCTTTTTCTAGTTTGTTTGTTTGGTTGCCAAGAAAAAAATGGAGGATACTAAGAATAAGGTATAGGAAATCTTGAATCTCTTTAATTTTTTAAAGATTTTTCAAGGTTTCTCTTTTTCTCTTTGTAGCCAGCAACCATGCAAACAAAATTAATTTTCCTTTTCAGTACTGTTTGTTTAAATTTTCTGAGTGCTTCTGTGCTCTCATGATCCAACCTTTAACCTCTTTGTAAAACACTAATTAGTCGTTTTATTTCTTTTTCATTTTAGATTTCATTATCTTGTAGATTTTGCAGAACCACTGTGGATTATTTTTATTTTTGGGTTCAAAATATATTTGTAACAACATTTTCTTTAATTATTAAATAAGATATATGTATGAAAATTTATAAAAATTTTAACAGGATTAAACTCAGCAAATTTTTTCTCAATAACCCAGAAACCTAATTTCCCTTTTCATTAATAGCAGAGTAATTAGTTAACAAAAGCATGGAGCTTAGTATCACACGGCCTTCAAAAGAGAGTGCCGTCTTAATTTAAAAAAAAAAATTGATCATTTTAGTGTTCAAATAGAAAAATATTAGTGGCAGTATAGCATGTGATTTCTCTTATTTATTAGAAAATACTATTCTAATAATAATAATAATAATAATAAAAAAAAAAAATTATGAAAATAAACTTGAGAAGGAATTCTTATGCAAATACAGAGTCATCAAGTCACCTTTCCAAGGGTTGTATTAGTATATCATGCACAGCGTAAAAACTAGCAATAATATTCAACATATATGCACATCAAAATCTTAGTATGTGAAAATGGATCGGATTTTTGAAGAGACATTTTTTAATTATGTTTTCAAAATTTTAAAAAAAATTAATTTCTTTAAGTATTAAGTTGATGTTCTTATTATGTTCTATAAAATCTAAATTTAAATTAATAAATTTAAAATTACGGAGATCTTTTCAAACCCAACTCCATAAAATAACCACAAAACCTTATCCATTTTCCAAAAGGTTACTCAAATTTATCATCCATTGATAAAAATAAACCAGAAATTAAATTATGATCAAAATCATTGATCAATATTTTAGTGCATGGTTTAGATTCTTTGATGACTATATAAAATCTTATACGGTCTTGCCAGTAATGAACATTTTTTATTATTTTTTTTTGAAATCGCTAGATATCCCACCGTTAAATTATATTTTCCGTACTTAAGCGGAGTATGTAAAATTCTCGGCAATCTCAGACTCTTATAAGAAACGCATTCTCTAAATTCGAACCCAATATCTCGAGGTGAGATCTTGAACCCCACACCACCAAGTTACCCCTCTTGGAGTCCAATAATGTACATATTAGAAAATGAAAGATCTCTCTAACTTTTTATTTTTTGAATGTAAAAGCCAAAATAAATAGGTACAAAATTTGTAGCTTTCTGCAAACAAACTTTAGGAAAAATTTTAATGGTTTTATATTGTCATCAGATTTACAACTTCAGGATAAGGATGATGATTCACTAAATTATTAAAGTCCACCTTTCATCATCTCCTTTTACAGGGATGGCTCCACATTTTTTTGGGGTTTAGATGAAATTTTTATAGTGAAATTTTATTAAATTTATTTTTCTATTTAATTATATTTATTTACAAATTTATTCAAGAGTCAAGTCACCTATGTGATTTTATCTTTCATTATTGATATTTAGTTTTTGTTGTCATGTGCACCTACAAAACAAAAAAATAAAAATAAAAATTATATACACACACACAATTGAGCATCATCGGTTTCTATTGGTTTGGTTCCTGACTCATCAAAGACAACTAAGATTATAAAATTATTAATATTATTTTTTTAAAAAAAAAATAATTGATGGTGGATTAGTTCATAGACAGTTCACTATCACTAATAATGCAGGAGAAGATTCAGATTTTGAAGAAAAGCAAATAATTAATTAAGAAATGAGAGATACCTACCAATACGAATTCAGATTCTGTTTGTTGCTCCACTAACAATTTTTTATTTTTATTTTTATTTTTATTTTTATTTTTTTGTTTTGACTTGGTAACTTTGTTCAAGTGGTAAGATTGATATTAATTTTATTTTGGATGTTTGTACGACCAGACTTGAAATATGATATATGATTTTTGTTTTTTAAAAGTGCTTTGGCTAAATAACTGGTGGAGATAAGGCTGCGGTTTTTTATTTTTTATTTTTATTTTTGGAAATAAAAAAGAAAAGAAAAATGATTTGTAAGCAGCAGCAACACCCTAGATTTCTATTAGTCAACAAAAAAATACATACATATTTCACAATTCAAATTTGACTATTAAGTAAAAATTAATTAGTGTGGCTGCCGGCTATACCAAAAACAAATACATTACCTTCTGATCCTTAACCATTACGCCACTGTCTTACAAATCTCGGAACCGGCCCTGTATTTATCCTATCTTTATAGTTTCCCAGAGATTTGCATTAGTTGATAGAGAATTTTAAAAAAATAATAATTGATATTTAGTGGGTGGAATTTCTCTTTCTAAATTTTTTAAAAGAAGAAATACCATATTATTGACTATAAGGCAATGTTATGGATTAGCAATCATTTCAATGAATTTCTGATATAAACTCGAAATTTAAACTGAAATAAAGTCGAGACCACAAAGAATTTCTCAAAAATTACCATTTATCATCTTGAATGACAAAATATATTATACACTATACAAAAGTATTTACGACGATCACAATTCACAGGGCAATGACGAATAACTCTCTTTAATTGTTCAATAATTAAATAAAATTCACTGTTTATAAATAGATTTAGGCACATATGAATTTACTGCAATTTGATTTATTTGTATTAATCAAAGTATAAATTTACCAATATATTTTAAGTATATTGAGCTAGATCACATATGAAATCTATACATTTTTTTTTTTATGATGATAAATTTTACAACTAAATATTATTACTCAAATTTAAGTGACTGACTGACTGCGAGTGGGAAGCACATTCGTAACTAACCAAACAACACTCAGGGGGGCTAAGATGTAATTAACCTCCTAATAATGATTACCAAACATTCTAAATCTCACAAGCGTTTATTTTAGCATAGTCTAAATTGATTTGTGTTGAAAACTATTCGGCCAAGCCTCGGGGTTGATGGGAAATTTTGATTCTAAAGAGAATGTCACAACATTTCTTGGATAAAAATCATTACTAATCTGATGAAAGATTAGAAATTTACAAATCTATGGCAGATTACAATTGTTAAACAACAAACTATAATGAAAGATACATTGTTGCATGTAACTTACAAGATTACTATGAAGCATTCTATCAACATAAGAAACATGCGCTCCTCGGTCGTGTGGTGTCCCGATCTTCAAGGCCTCGCAAGTATGATCTTATTGCAAGGTGCTCTGAAGCATATGTCATGAAAGATGCCAGAACTATGCCTCCCGCAACCATCAACCCTAACCTGTTCATACGACGTAGTTTCTTAATCACAAATAAGATTTTAAGGAAGTACTCGAAGAAGACGAATACCGTACCATGCAGTCTACTGCAGGACTAAGAAACTACCCTCAATTGCAGTGTAAGAAAGAAAACTGAGCTGGTGCAGAGGTAAAATCTAAATAAAAACATTGTCAAAACAAAATTACCTCAAAAATAGAGCTGTGATCCCAAACACTGCCGGTAAAGATGGGGCAACAACAGCCAAAAGAGCCATCCCCAGTCCGTAATACCATGCAATGAAATCACAAGCTGAAGCCTGTCGCTGATGACCTATAACACATACAAGAACTATTAGTATATTTCTAATTAGAACCTAAAATCAAGCGTACTACACATTTCATGCATGAGCATGCACATTACACACAACAAACTCGTATACATGACATACATGCTCGATTTCAACTCACCTTTTCCAGAGTCATAATCAGAAGATTCCATATCAGAAGAGAAGGATCCTGATAGAGATGCTGTTGTCTTTCCACATTTATAAATCAAATGGAGGAAACCTCCAAATAAAAGAAAGAACATCGTGAAAGTCCACTCATACACCAATAGCAA
>SKCR01032269.1:0-114226 GCA_019454045.1 Zanthoxylum bungeanum
TTCAAACGAACTTTTTCAGAAAAATGAGTTTCAAATAAATTTATTTCTGGATTTTGATTTCAGAACTAAATGATTTTGTTGCACCATTTCAGTTTTATAGTCCACTCACTTAGATCGTACGACGATCTAACCCCCAACTCCCAATTTCCTTGTTTTGTATGTTTCTCGGAGGACGAACTCGAGAAGACGGATACTGTTGCAGTCATTAGGGTGTGGAGTCCACCTAGTCGAGTTAGAAGCAAAGTCTAGTCAGTTAGAGTTAGGAAAAGACCTGTAATATTTATATTGTTTTCAGTAGAGGTTTCATGTTCATTGCATTGTAGTAGTTATTGTCAGAGTGTATTATATATTAATACAGAGTTTGTGTATGAAAGATGTTATACATTCATTAGTGATGAGTTGGGCAATGGTCCATTGCATAAGTTTTTATGAGAGATATGAATTACAAAAGTCAGTAGTTAGATGCTAAAGGGGAATAGTACAACATATTCCATGCCGATAATATCTCCCAGATCTGGGATGTTATAATATGATACATATATTTAAGATATTTTATTTAATTATTTGATTATTTACTTGTTAAATAATTAAATTAATTAAGGTAAATATCTAGTTTGATTTATAAAGTAAGCTAAATGGCTTTATTTGATTGGTTTTAATGGCCAATTTTGATTGGTTTTAATTGGCATGATTTAATTGGATTATTTGTTATAAACATCAAATTGTTTGATGATTTATTACCACAAATATTCATTAAATCATTTTCCAATTATTAAAAACAAAATTAGAAAACTAATGGCTATTATTTTTTTCCATTTTTTCGGCCATTGTGGAAAATATATAAAGCCTTGTTTTCTTTTTGTTTCACAATCTAAGAACCCTAAATCAAAATTAAAAGAGAGCTTGAGAGGAAAAAAGGAAAAAGAAAGCAAGAAAGCTTGGAAAATTCAAAATTTTAGTAAGTTTTTCTTACTTTTTCCTTTATGAAAATTGTTTCTACCATGCTAGGCTTCAATATGTGTAGCTTAGTTTCTTCTTTACTCTTTTGTGGATGTTTTTGATGATTGGGAACTTGGATGAAAGATGTTAGCATGTATGAACTTAAAGAATGGTAATTAGGTGTAATTAAGTATTCTTTTCATTATTTGAAAATGTTGTTGCCATTCTAGAGTTGCTTAGCCACTCATAAATGACCTAGAATTGTTCTTGTGTTATTTCATGATGGTGAGACTTGTATGGTGTGATGGGAATTGAATTAAAGTATTGAATTTAATTAATTTGGTGTTAATTTTGTTAATTTATGAAATTATAAAATTAGGGTTCTTAACCTTCACCAAATTTGGGGTTTTTCATATATGTGATGAGATTTTATGTACATGTGATGTATATTAAATTTGGAAATTTTTGGATTTGATCTTGACCTGTTTTGAACAAAAAGGACCAAATTGTAAATTCTTGAAAGTTTAGGGACCACTCAGCAATAAGAGGAAAACTTGTTTTCTTGAGTTGTAAATTGTATTTTCATGTATAAGACATGAATAAATCATTTTGGGATTGATTTGGAATCAATTAGAATTGTATTTGACAATTTAGGACTAAAATGATTAAAATACAAAGTTTAGGGGCTAAACGGTAATTTACGAAAAATATGATTATTGGGTAAAAATTTCAATTTTTAAGTATTGAGTTTATTTTAATTACCAAAGAAAAATTATTGAAATAGGAAAATTTTGATTTTTCGCGTTCCGCTGCGTTTACCCGAATTGCCGCTCAAAACCCCAACACATCACACCCCCAACCAGCTTATTACTAGTCCCTAATAATTTAAGCGAAAAACTTTAAAAAGATAAATTTTTATCCAAATTAATAATTATTTTCTTTCTTTTTAAATGATCACATATGTAAATTCTCATGTACTTTTTACCTTTCTTCCATATACACTTAAAACAAGGTATCAATCAATTTATTGTGCCCACAATATTCACAGGTCTTGTTTAGAAGAGAGTAATATTTTTGTCCTAAAATTATATAGAGCAAAACTTTTGGCAACGAGAGTTTATTTATAAATACAAAAATAGTTTTTTTTTTAATAATACATCTTCAATCATTGTAACAAACTTTAAGCCAGTGACTCCCAAACCAGTTGGCCTGAGAGCACTAGGTGTTAAGACATCCTTACGAACTTAATTCCTCGGATCTCAGATGTTAAAAAGAAGAAGTGTTCGATTTCCTTAAGCTTTCTCTTTAACCCATGTAACGAGCTTTGAGCCAGTGACTCCCAGACCAATTGGCCTTAGGGCACTAAGTGTTAAAATACACATATGGACTTAATTGCTTGAGTTAGAGAGGCTACGAAATCGAAGTTATTCCCACACTTTTTTTAAAAACTAACTCAAGCTTTATCATTTTACGCGAACAATTACTACTTGCTGAGACAAGATGTCCGGTTACTAAGTAAAAGCATGGTTAGTTTTTTTTTTTTTATAAATAAAATCAGAAATTCCACTGCCTTTAGGTGATACCTCCAACAAACTAGAGAACTGAATATTAAAAATTTTTCACTTACAACTCATGATCATATGTTACCGTGTATGTTGATAATATCTGTTAAATGAGCTTATGAAGATCAAATTTAGTCAATATTATGGAGAATTCACAAATTTAAATGATTCAAAAAGAAAAGAAAAAAAAAATTTGTTACGAATTATTTTGAGATATGTCTCAGAAGTAAAAACTCCTTACATTGTCATCTTCGAACAACAATTTCATTTGGTTAGTCAAAAATTTGTTGTTAGTTTGTGTGTAGTTTTTACTATTTTTTTTAAAACAAAAAAAAATCAAAACAAAATATTTTTCTTACACACAAAATAATAACAAAGCAAAAACAGCATAATATATATATATTTTTTTAACAAAAAGCATCAACACAAAAATGATTTTTTTGAACGAAAAACACAGCAACGAAATATAAAAACGAAAACTATCTAGTCAACTATCCCCCCAACCAATTTGAGACATTGTCCCCAATGTCTGAAAAAGAAGAAGTAGAGTTTAGAAGACATCATCTGGTTAGTGTGAAATTGACAATTGAATCTACGACTGTTTAAAAGAAAAATTACAGATTAAGATCCAAGTCCACTCTACGCTTCTTGCCACGATCATTATCAGGCCAGTTCAACTTAGAAAGAATGGGGTCAATTTATAGTTCATAAGCTAAGAGTTGATCAATTAATTTATCAGCTTTTCTTGCAGTTAGGACGATATCTTTTACTGGTTTCGAAATGAACCCAAGTCTTTTAGCATCCGCATGAAATACTAAAAGAAAATCGAGAAAAATTGTCAACATTAAGTAGTCCAATGGGCTTTTGGTGAATGCTCAAGTTCGCCCATGATGCCACTGTGAATATTTCTTCCAGTGTGCCTAGCCCACCTGGTAGAGCAATAAAAGCGTCAACATGATTAATCATTTCAGTAAGTCTTTCAAACATACCTGAGACAATGCATTATTCTCCATTTGATTTTCTGATGAGGTTTTCGTCTGCCAAAGGTTTTGGAATGATCCCTAAAACTTGACTGCCACCTTCTTGCACAGCCTTTGAAACACATCCCATCAATCCGAGATTGACATCATCATTTATTAAGTGCATGTTTCTTTCTGCCATAACTCTACCCAATTCTTTTGCAGCCTCAACAAATTCTGGCTTAGTTCCAGAGCTAGTTCCACAAAAGACACAGATATTAGTGACTCGTCATCTTGAAGTTTTCTCCATTTTTGCTATCTCTCTTATCTAGATGTGTCGAAGAGAGAAATGATTAGCTCAATTTATAGATCCTGAAAAAGCATGAGTAATAAATGCACTAATACCTATAAAATGACAATTATCAGATGAACAGTAAAATAGATCGTGAAAGTCAAAATGTTTAGATACTTTTGGCAAAAGTAAAGGAAATCAAAATAGTAAATTAAAGTAAATCAAAACAGTAATTTAAAGGAAATGAAATAAAAGTAATAAATTGAAATAATATGTACTGGTAGTTGTGATCGTGGCTCACATCTTCCTCTGGTTTTACGTCCAGTAACGGCTTGAACGCCCTCAATGAGTCGAGGATATGCTTCTCATCCAATGTTCTTATAAGGCAAACAGGGTCTTTTAAAGTCATATTCCCGAGACTGTATTGTTGTCTTTCTTTTTGAAATTGTGTATGCAAATTACGAATTACTCGATGAATGTATCCACTAGGATGTGTCTCAAGAGTCAGTGATATATTATCTAAAGACTCCTCACTCAAGTCATTTCTAATGAATTAATTTTATTTTCGTGATTGTCAAAAAATATTTTTTAAAGAACGACAACGAGTGTTGCACGTCCTGTTGGACAATTATGACCCATACATCACTATTTGTAAAAAATATTTGTTTTTTGTACAAATTAAATATGTGACAAAAGGAAATTTATATTTTATCATATTGTAATTGGATTACTTGGATATATATTAATGATAAAAGTCCATATGGTTAAATCGGATTAATAAAATATGAGACAATATTAATCCATGAACAGTTTAATCATTAAATATCCCAAGTCGAAGTATTATCGAGACTGGACATTGATAATGCGGAATAGACTAGTATTACACTTGTGCGTGTTATGGAAGCTTAACGACATATTTCTCATATATTTAGGTATTGGATACTTATGCAAGTGTTATAAGAGGTTCTGTTAGCCGTTGGACCAGGAACAATTCACTATGGATAGACCCACTCGGAATCCCATTAGTAGTATGACTATATGTCTATGGGAATCCGAATCAGGGTAGGTGTATGTGATTTTTAACCTGAGACTTACATCGCTATTACTTGCGAAAATCAGTTTACTTTAGTATTGATAGTCTGGAGCTTTAACATGTTCTGTGTACGCCTGTATTGGGTTTACTGAGAATCGTAGTGTATTGGATGTGATGTCAAGATGGGAGTATCACTTCAGTCATATGGAGATGATGGTCACACAGGATACGAAACTAGTGCTCTTAAAAGCTGCAGCTATCAGGATAGTATGACTAGGTCATGACTTCCCGATTATAGAAATTAGTTACACGGGATCCGATATATGCTTCGTACGGGGCTGACACAGAGCCAGCCCTAGGCCTAGCATGTGACATCTGATACTGGATCGTATTACACATTACATAATATTTGTATTACTATGCCTGATATAGATGATATTCCTCGGCGAATATTTCTGGAGAATTGGGTAGGCACGGTGCTTTGCTAGAAGCCAACCATGTCTTGTAAATCGGTGAGAATGTGGTACTGGGTATGCACGTATTCAGATAGTCCGATAACCGTATTTACTGCCAACATATCCAGAAATCTCTTGGGTCGCTTCCCAAGATTCACCAATGACATTTGACTCAGATAGAATTAATCTGGGAATAATTAGAGAGAGAAAATTAATCTGGGATTAATTGCGGTAAGAATTAATCTGGGATTAAATTTGTATATAAGAGAGAACGCGATTAATTTAGAATTAATCGATAAAATAAATTTAATTAAATTGGATTTTTCTATTTAATTTATTTATTTGGGGCTAAAAAATATATCAGATATATTAATTGAAATTGGATTTAAATACGAAATTAAAATTGGATTTTAATTCGGGCGAATGAATTAATTTAGAATTAATTCGAAAGTGACTATCGTAATATTTTGCGAGGCATAATTATTTAATTAAATTGGATTTAATTATGTAGCGACGGAAAATTCGTTTAATCGTAATTAAACGAACCCGGGCCCAAGTCAAGTTGTGTGTTGAGGAAGCCAACTCAAAATTTTGAATTTAAAAGTGGTGGGACCACTTGACTTACATCAAATTTCAAAACTTGATGGAAGTAGCTGGCTTATTTTATTAATTGCCTTTAACACACACAACTACCAAGTTTTTTTATAAGACACTATTCACTCTCTCTTTCTCTTGGCTTGGCCGAATTCTTCTCTCTTTGGTGTGAATTTTGCTTCAAAATTTCATCCAAGCTAGCACTTGGAGGAGTCATTTGAGGTGATAGGGAAACTCACCTAAAACAAACAATAAGCTTGGAGCTTCATTCAACCAAAGAAATTTCGAAATATTCTCAAATAAATCAATGTAAGTGATTTCGCCACTTTACTTGATTATTTCACACCTAAAATCACATTTGGGATCTTGTGGCATGTCTTAGAGATTAACAATGGTATCAGAGCCTTGCTAAATATGATTTTGAAATCTAGGGTTCATAAACTTTAATTAGGAATTTTGCTTGGAGCATGAAAATTCAAAATTGAGTTGTTGGTTGATGTTAGATGATGATAACTTGGAGTTGTGCATTGTTGGATTGTTGAAAAATTGATTGGATCAAATTTCCCTAATTCCATTATGTTGGCCGAATATAACCCTACATTAGCTCATGGTGATTTTTTAAATTTTGACATTGGATATGTTAATGGCATGAAATATATGTTGAATGTTGATTTAATTGGATTGGAATGAAATTGGATGTTAATTTCTTATCATGCCGTGAGAAGCATGTTGTTGGAGACTTGATTTGGCTTCAATTTGTGTTGGACATGAATTGAATGATAAACATGATTAATTATATTAATTAATATTTTGGAAATGTTAGATTAATTAATTAGTTATGTTAATTACACTTAAATTGGATTAATGTAATATTTGGAATATTATATTAATGTAAATTAGTCCATAAAATACTAATTGGGCTAATTTGGTTATATTTGGATTAATGGGCTTGGTTGGGCCAAGTTTGGTAGTGGACAATTGGGTTGGATCCAATTGGGCCTAAACTATTTCTATAAAAGTCCAAAATATAACTTTTATGCCTTTAATAATCTAATTGGGCCTAATGGGCCCAAATTAATTATGGCATAGGGTGATTCCTAAATGGGCCAAGGCATTATTGGCTTGATCCATAATGGCCAAAGTCCATGCCTAAATAATTAATTAAAGCCCATTGGACCTATAGAATTTGCATTGGATGCTATAATGTGGTTGGGTTATTTAGGGGCAGATCCGGTAACGCAGCGGAAGCGGCGGAAGATCGTATCTTCCGATTTCAAAACTTTTCTTGGATTAATTAAATAAACATATTTATTTAATTACCCAATAATCAAATTATGAAACCAAAATTCAAATGAATCATATTCAAGTGAATTTACCAAATTACCCTTACTTTAGTATTTTGTCCATTTTAGTCCGAAATTGATCTAATCAATTTTGAATGATTCTAAATCATTTCTAAGATGAACTTAGCATGTTCAAAACATCAAAACACAAAAGACACAAAAATCCCCAATTTAGTCACCAAGGCCGAATGCTCCCTAAGGGGTGCCATTTGTGCACTTTGTCATTTCATGCATCAAAACACATCAAGATGTAATCCAATGAACATGAAACTTTATATGCATCATATACACATCCAAATACACACATATATGAAAACCCCCAAATTTGGAATTGGTCATGAACCCTAATTTTTCAATTTCTTCAAATTGGACAAATTAGACCAAATTGGTTAAATCATTACTTTAATCATGTTTCTTCCATCCAATCAAAGTCTCAACACAATGAAACAACTCAAGATCAAATCTAGGTCATCTAAGAGTGGGTCAACAACTCTAGATTAGCAACAAGGTTTCCAAAACCTTAAAAGAATACTTATAACTACAATAGTCACAAGCTTCCTCCTCATTATACATGCTCACACTTTCACCAAACTTTTATCCATCAAAACACAAAGAATAAAGAATAGAAAAACCAAGAACATCACAAGATGTTGCCCACAACAAGAGGAACAAATTACTCTCTAATGGAAGGTTGGAAAACTTACTATTTTCCAAGCTTTTCTTGATTTTTTCCTTTTTTTCTCTCTAGCATTCCTTTGCTTACTTTAATGGAGTTTTCTTTAAAGTGTATTAGGTTATCAAATGAAAATGAAATGAAAACATATATACTTGTTTTACTTTAGCCTTGGCCGAAATTGGCTAAGCCAATACAAGAAAAATAATTTCAATTTCATTTCACTTTACATTTAGTTAGTCAACTTGCATAAATATCTTAATAACACTTTATTAGATATTTAATTAAGTCAACAAATGCAACTAAGATAATATAACTCTTTATATTAAGTGTATGGCCGAAATATCAATAAATAAAGGAAAAAGATATTTCATTTTAACAACAATTAAAACAAATATCCAAGAAGTCAAATTCAATTTGACAACCTTTTCCTTTAATGTAAAGTCAAACATTACACTTATAATCATTTCCTAACTTTATCATTTGGTGATATATTTATATTTTAATTATATTAATCATTTAACAATTAAATAATTAAATAATTAATTAAATACAAATATATCAAATATATGTATTATATTTACTTTAAATATCTCAAATACATATATTGATGATATATGTCAAATACCTTTATTTGACTATTTATTAATGTGTATTTAATAATATCATATATTAAATACAATACACATTAATTAAAAGAAAGACGTCGGGCCCGTTCGCATGTTTTTTTCGTTTAACGATTAAACGATTTTAAATAATCATCATTATTCATAAATGTTGCTCTAGTGCTCTACGAGTATGTTTCATTATTGAGACTCTCTAGATTCAGGTATATCCGTCACGAAATCCAATTTCATGTCATAATCTATCCACCCGTAGATTATGACGATCACGGATAAACTAGCTGAATCATACAGGTCGAGGTCATTGCATACGTATAATCCCTCCGTCACAGGTATCCAGATAATCCCAGAGATATAGATGTAAACGTCAAATCTCTATAGGTATTATCTCGTCGACGTATCTATTAGCAATCTCTAAATAACATTCGGAACTTACTTCCGAGTATACTGTGGCCACAGATTTAACAGACTGCTAATAATATATGGACTACCTATGCTCTGTACACAGAACTGACGGATCCTATCTTGACACACACAGGATATCCTGAGGATCGATCCACACCCAACGAACAGGCGGAGGTCTGATCTAAATAGATCGGTGACGTGACTGCCATCTAAGTGTGGAGGATGTCTCATACATCCACAGTGGTGTCTCAAGTCGAAGGACCACTATGCTACTCAACCCGAGAAGATTCTTATTGACGTTGGCGTACCATCCATTAAGAATCTTCGGTGAGCCGTTCAGTGTTTATCCACTATAAACACCTACACGTCTATACGAGTCTCCCTAGACTCATGGTTCATTGGGATAAACCATCGGACCAAGTCTCGATATACGACATGTACTGGTCTCAACGGATTTGACTAACCGACCCGTGTTAGCAAATCTTGACCAGGAACTATGTTTGATAATATACATATAGCAGTGACACTTCCCAATGTCAATTACAAACTAACTTTGTAACTGTGTACTGCATTATATATTATCGGGCCTTTGTCTAATATATACATATCACTAAACCACATTTAGTTTCAATCTAATCGTAATCAGATCGAATACGTATATAAGAACAAGAGGTGCAACCATAAATAAGTAATATTATGGAATAAGGGGATGTTCGTATTCATGAATCAGACATAAATACGGCCCGGATTGGCGCTCTGAGCACCAACCCCAACAATTTCTCCCACTTGCTCTAGTGCCAATCCACGGTATCATATACACGTCTCAATGTGCATCGTATGCACATGCCCTCAAAAGCTCACCCAGTACTTAAGAGGTAAGAAACAAAAACAAGTCCGCTATGAAATATCGAGTTTGTCAAACAAACTCTATCGTTTCCCATAGTCAGCATCATTCATATTTTGTAGAATCTAAATTATACATTAATATGAAATGGATGCTATATCTGTATTATGCTACAGCTACTAAGTTGTCCAAGTATTTAGGGATCAAATCCAAAAATATTATGAGGACAACCGCAAGCACAACACCAATTTAAAACTTCTAATTTAAAAGGTCACTATGCAACTTCATAAGTCAATACTTCAAAAGTTGCATTTGATTCCACTAAATAGTAGAATCCTTCGTGACACTCCCACTGCATCTTTTCTGACTCTTTATGACGTAGACTGTCTAACGTCATAATTAGTCTCAAAACTAATATGACCCTAATGGTTGCAGACTGTATTCTCCATGAATTAGAAACTCGTTCTTAATATCTCAAAGATCACAAAGAACGTGTTTCAAGATCCATCATATGGTCTATAGGATGTCAAAATAACTCGTAACAATTACGATTAAATCGACATCGATAATCGCACATAATAAAGTATTCATTATGTCATCATCAAATGATACATAATATTGTTTAGACATTCTAATCAATATCTCTTTCGAAAAAGGAATCATCCTTTACGAAAGATGAATACTATATATAAGACACACAATAACTGTCGAACAGTTATACTAACTGTCATACAGATAGCCTTGTTATGTCTTTCATTAGATCATATCTAATGTACGACTAATAGGAGTATCTCACAAGTCTCTTGGTTTTATATCTTATATAAAACTTTATATCGATATATAACAGAGACTACTCCCACTGTTTTCACGGAGTAAAGAAGACTTAGGTAAATCTTTTACCTCACAACATCTCATTATTACTATAATAATGACAATGTCGTTAAGATATATAACACTAGAAAGTAATATGTACGCTCCCACTAACCCTTCTAATCACATATGTATTCTATATACTTTGACAAGATCAGACAATCTGACGATATCAAAAATAGAGAACACATATTTCTGGAAGACTTATCCGAGTCTACAATAGGCTCTATAAGCTAGCACACTAAACTCTGCGATCTCAGCAGAACACAAACTCTAGGGCCATTCCAGAATGAACTCTTCAAATAAGGAAATCACAACTGATCTCTTATCTGAATAAGTCATCCAAAAACGCCACTTTGCATTCTTTAGCTAAAATATACAGTTTATTATCAACATTAACCAATATATCTTTAATTGTTCATTTAGTGTGACTAGAGATAAGTTTTCTCAGAATCTACAATAGATTGCTGAGTATAACTTTTCTCACTGTCATACTGTAAAGGTCAAACCTTTAATAAGCTCACAATGCTTTCGCTGCGCAAACAATTAGCACATATCATGAACTAATTCATAATGAAAGCTTAATCAAGTTCAAAACTTGATCGTAGTAAGCTATGAACAATCTTAGATCTATGGTTCAATGGTGAACTTCCAGAATCGATATCAAATATCGCTTCCATTATAAGTTATAGGATAATTTTTCTTCAGTAAGAAAACAACGGAACCATTAAGTATCAAATACTCGTGAATGATTCTGTTATCCTATTGGACTTGTACGGAAGATGTATAAGGGTTGTTTCATCTTATTAATTACATAGTTCCATTTATATTATTTCTCATCTCACATTTGACTTCAATAAGTCAAGTCTTTTCTACAATAGTTAACATCTGATGTTACACACCAAGTAATAAAACGATTTTATTACTTAGAATCGTAGGAAAGATATTCTATTAAATAGAATACAATATTCTATTAAACAAAATAAACGATAAACTTTTACTTATACCTCCGAGGTGTAAGTAATTTCCATTATATAACTATTATATAAAAGAAAGATTCAAATCTTAAACTTTTCAAGATTCAAATTTTCTACCTATACATATCATATATGCAACTGTAGAAAATAATGGAACATTAATTAAAGAGATGAATTAGTGTTACTGGAGTATAACCCCAAGAGTATTGAAACTAATTCGGTAACATTCAATATCAAACGAATCAAATCATATAAGATTCGATTGCTCCCACTACTCAATTCCATCAAGATGGAATCGTGGAAGAATAATATTGAATATGAATCATATTCACTAAATAACCTTAGAACTAATTGCTTTAAATTCATACGTTTGATCGTATCAAAGATCTTTGAACAGTTCAAAGACATGTTATGAATTTTGAGGATAGAATTCTCTAAAAACTTTAGATTGAATATATTTGAACAAGTCAAAAATGTTCAATCTACGTTTCATCAGAACGGATTGAAAGTACTTGATACTTTCAAGACTTTCAATATGTGTTCCTTCAGAAACACGTAACTAAGTTATGACAATTCATCAACTAAGTTACGAAGTATAGAAAACTACCTTAAGCAATTATTATTTATAAAACTACATACATCCAATGTATCAGTTAAATAAATTTGGTGGTCCAATGACAATCATTGGTTAAACGAGATCTTAATCACTTTCCTGAATACAATATTCATTAAATGGATAAGGATGTGTTGTGTGATCTAGTATCAAACCATCCTTTACCATACGGAATAAGCATCCAATACTTAAGTGATTAAATTCATAAAGCACCGTTCTAAATTATTTACTTTACCGAATAATTTTTCTTAATGTTTATCTCTACGTCAATGACACTACTAGTTATTATAAAATATGTAACAATTGTTTATAAAGAACAAGTGACTATCCAATAGTCGCAAGTTCCGATATCAAATATCAAAACAATCGTTAACCTATTTCAAATAACTAGACGGGAGATCTGGTATCCAATACCTATAGTTGTAGTATTGTGAAAATCGATATTTTCTATACACAAATATACGCATCTCCTTTCTTTAGCTTTACTATTTGCATTCAACTATTCACAACAATTGTAAATAACTGATTAGCAAATTGTGTCAGACACATTACCTCTAAAGGTAATTAAAGCTTAGAAACGTCATTACTAGATAAACAAATACCTAATAGGGCTTTCTAAATGCCAGTCAAGAATCTCGAGACATGAACTAATTCAAGTCAATTCTTACTGCATAAGAAACTATTTCTCTAAAGTATTATATCCTAAAGGGATATCTATCTAGATTATCTATCATGACTTAGAAACTAAGTCATTAACCATCTTTATTTTTTAAGAAAATCGGAACAACAGTTCCCGATGGTTTAGACTAATCTAATAATATCCTAGTCTATTAGTATCTAGAACCTATTCTAGAATAACTGCAACCAAGAGTCTAGTCAGATAACATATCAAAATATGTGTGCAGTAAATAAAAGTTTAATTCTATATAAACAATAGAATAAGGAAACAAACAAGCGGCAATTTCCATAATAACATACACTGCCTAAGTTATGGAATATTTTAAACTTAGCAGTGCCTCCCACTATTTTTACGTAATGCCGTAATCCCCAACGGAAAGACGAGAATTCAATAATTAAATCGAATTCCATAATGGGAAGAGGACCCCATGAATATATTTCGACTCACAGCAGAGGCACGGTCTCGCCTACGTATATTCACAGGTAGACAACTAATTGTCAATCACTCACTCAGTGACTCCAGTGACTCCAGTTCCGTCCTGGTCGTTTCTCGTTGTCGCTGCGAAGGCAGGCCCACAAGGAGACGTACCAAGGTTAAACTTGTCAATGATAAACTCAAGTTACTTGCGTAACCCTGACAGCTAGGGCACGTTCAGGATTCCGCTTTCGCTTGAATTTATCTAGTATCTAATATACATTCGGCATAAATAAATTTCTATCAGCTACACCCTCACAGCAGAGGCACGGTCTCGGATGTAGTCAACGAAAAGATATTTATAAACCGTATTGACAAGACGGACCAAGAAACAAGTATTCCAAATACTAGTTACTTTAAAACCTTATTAAGCGGGGATATTCCATTAAGTGTCATACACCCTAAATCTAATCAAATTAGATTATAACCATGCATGTATAAAGTCAAGAAAACATGATTAAACATTGAATAAAACAAGCTAATCATTTATGGAGGCCTAGAATCAGACTCGCTCTGATACCATTTTGTAGGGGTTTTTAGGGGCAAATCCGGTAACGCAGCGGAAGCGGCGGAAGATCGTATCTTCCGATTTCAAAACTTTTTCTCGGATTAATTAAATAAACATATTTATTTAATTATCCAATAATCAAATTATGAAATAAAATTCAAATGAATCATATTCAAGTGAATTTACCAATTACCCTTACTTTGGTATTTTGTCCATTTTAGTCCGAAATTGATCTAATCAATTTTGAATGATTCTAAATCATTTCTAAGATGAACTTAGCATGTTCAAAACATCAAAACACCAAAAGCACAAAATCCCCAAATTTATCCACCAAGGCCGAATGCTCCCTAAGGGGTGCCATTTGTGCACTTTGTCATTTCATGCATCAAAACACATCAAGATGTAATCCAATGAACATGAAACTTTATATGCATCATATACACATCCAAATACACAACATATATGAAAACCCCCAAATTTGGAATTGGTCATGAACCCTAATTTTTTTTCAATTTCAAATTGGACAAATTAGACCAAATTGGTTAAATCAATTACTTTAATCATGTTTCTTCCATCCAATCAAAGTCTCAACACAATGAAACAACTCAAGATCAAATCTAGGTCATCTAAGAGTGGGTCAACAACTCTAGATTAGCAACAAGGTTTCCAAAACCTTAAAAGAATACTTATAACTACAATAGTCACAAGCTTCCTCCATCATACATGCTCTAACACTTTCACCAAACTTTTATCCATCAAAACACAAAGAATAAAGATAAAAAACTCAAGAACATCATAAGATGTTCCCACAACAAGAGGAACAATTTCTCTCTAATAGAAGTTGGAAAATTACTAAAATCCAAGCTTTTCTTGATTTTTCTTTCTTTTCTCTCTAGCTTCCTTTGCTTCCTTTAATGGAGTTTTCTTTAAAGTGTATTAGGTTATCAAATGAAAATGAAATGAAAACAATATATACTTGTTTTACTTAAGCCTTGGCCGAAATTGGCTAAGCCAAATACAAGAAAAATAATTTCAATTTCATTTCACTTTACATTTATCAACTTGCATAAATATCTAATAACACTTTATTAGATATTTATTAAGTCAACAAATGCAACTAAGAAAATATAACTCTTATATATTAAGTGTATGGCCGAAATATCAAAATAAATAGGAAAAAGATATTTCAATTTTCAAACAATTTAAACAAATATCTTAAGAAGTCAAAATCAATTTGACAACCTTTTCCTTTAATGTAAAGTCAAACATTTACAACTTATAATCATTTCCTAACTTTATCATTTGGTGATATATTATATTTTAATTATATTAATCATTTAACAATTAAATAATTAAATAATTAATTAAATACAAATATATCAAATATATGTATTATATTTACTTTAAATATCTCAAATACATATATTGATGATATATGTCAAATACCTTTATTTGACTATTTATTAATGTGTATTTAATAATATCATATATTAAATACAAATACACATTAATTAGGAAATGACGGTTCGGCCCGTTCGCATGTATTTTTCGTTTAACGATTAAACGATTTATAAATAATCATCATTATTCATAAATGTTGCTCTAGTGCTCTACGAGTATGTTTCATTATTGAGACTCTCTAGATTCAGGTATATCCGTCACGAAATCCAATTTCATGTCCATAATCTATCCACCCGTAGATTATGACGATCACGGATAAACTAGCTGAATCATACAGGTCGAGGTCATTGCATACGTATAATCCCTCCGTCACAGGTATCCAGATAATCCCAGAGATATAGATGTAAACGTCAAATCTCTATAGGTATTATCTCGTCGACGTATCTATTAGCAATCTCTAAATAACACTCGGAACTTACTTCCGATGTATACTGTGGCCACAGATTTAACAGACTGCTAATAATATATGGACTACCTATGCTCTGTACACAGAACTGACGGATCCTATCTTGACACACACAGGATATCCTGAGGATCGATCCACACCCAACGAACAGGCGGAGGTCTGATCTAAATAGATCGGTGACGTGACTGCCATCTAAGTGTGGAGGATGTCTCATACATCCACAGTGGTGTCTCAAGTCGAAGGACCACTATGCTACTCAACCCGAGAAGATTCTTATTGACGTTGGCGTACCATCCATTAAGAATCTTCGGTGAGCCGTTCAGTGTTTATCCACTATAAACACCTACACGTCTATACGAGTCTCCCTAGACTCATGGTTCATTGGCATAAACCATCGGACCAAGTCTCGATATACGACATGTACTGGTCTCAACGGATTTGACTAACCGACCCGTGTTAGCAAATCTTGACCAGGAACTATGTTTGATAATATACATATAGCAGTGACACTTCCCAATGTCAATTACAAACTAACTTTGTAACTGTGTACTGCATTATATATTATCGGGCCTTTGTCTAATATATACATATCACTAAACCACATTTAGTTTCAATCTAATCGTAATCAGATCGAATACGTATATAAGAACAAGAGGTGCAACCATAAATAAGTAATATTATGGAATAAGGGGATGTTCGTATTCATGAATCAGACATAAATACGGCCCGGATTGGCGCTCTGAGCACCAACCCCAACAATTGGGCTTTGAGACCATTTGGATCGGATTTGGAATCCAAGGCAAAAAGCCTTATTAAATTTAAATAAGTGTAATTGTTTAATTTGGAATTAAACTTGCATTAGTATTGAATACATTTAAATTGATTTAATATTTGATGAGTGGTAATTTTATTCACTATTTCCCCACTCATTTATCCTAAAGATTTTGTATAGTTTCTTGAGTCTTGTGAATATTTTGTATATAAATAAAGTTTCAGGACATTCTGGAGGTAATTTGGAGCAAAACAGTGAAAATTGGCAAAAAGGTGCATTTTTGGTAAATTTTCCGCATCGCGACGCCCAAGCTTTGCTCGCGACGCCTAACGTGCCCGGATCTTCTGCTACGTGCGCCGGGTCAACGGGTCAGAATTTGAGAAGTTTTACTTTGCTAAATGCATCATGCCCGTGTCACCATCACACAGCCGATATGCTAACGTGCGCCGTACCACGTGTCATCATCCTACGGTGCCGACACTCACAATTGCCAGTTTGCCACGTGTCATCCATGTCATCTCCACATCAGATGGTCAACCGAGTCAACATGCCACGTCATCATCAGCCAATCACAGCGTGACACGTGTCGAAATCCTACGGTGCCGACAATTGATCTCAGCCGCCTTGCCACGTCGCGCCACGTCATCACACACGTCAGCATAATAATTGAGCTCTTAGCCGCCTCACCCACGTGTCGCCTTATCTTCTTATCCGAATCGCCACGTGTCAAGCTGTCATTATGCCACGCCAACAGTTCCAGCGTAGCGACGCCAAAGGCCTTGGCGTCGCGACGCTGGAAGCTTACCCCGCTCCTATAAATTCAGCTTCTTTCAGAATTGAGTACACCTTCCTCTCTCTTTAATTCTTTCTAAAGAGAGAGTTTCTCTCTCTAGATTCTTTAGTTTTTTTAGTTTTTTTTTTTTTTAGTTTTTAGTTTTGTAAATAATTTTAATTACGTTTTGTAATAATAGTAATTTAATTTTTACTTTTTACTTTTTACGTTTTTACTATTCACCATGATAAGGTAACTTCCCCAGCTATGGTGAAAGGTAATTCTTTTACTGTTACTATTTAGATTAATCTCCCTTAAAAATAATATATTCACTATTTAAAATACTGACTTAAAAAGGATAACGCTATATTGGCCGGTTGGTAATTTAATTTTAATCTGGTTTAAACCTGACTAATAAAGGATACCGCCAGATTGGTCGGTTGGTAATTTAATTTTGGTTCCGCCTTAATGGCTGGTTGGACTTAATTTGACTTAATCAGGATACCGCCAGATTGGTCGGTTGGTTATATTATCACAAGTTTATATATTATTTTATGGGAGATATCTAAATTAGTAGTAGTAAAAGTAATTCATTTTACCATTAGCATTTTATTGTAATTTACTTCTCAGCTTTTACTTTATGTCTTTACTTTTAAGTTGTTACTAGTCATAGTTATGTGTTAGTTTTCTGAGGTTGTGTGATGACTTTTAATATCACCGGTTTATAAGAGGTTATTTTATAGTTTGGGTAATTTAAAGGTTTACTTATTAAATCTTAAGCTTAATGCTTCTTGTTGTCTGATCACCAATAAGATTGATGTGGTAAATCTAAAATGAACTAGACATAGGGATTTTAGGTTTCAGCCTTAGATTTAATAGCCCACGATCTTCCTTGAGGATAGATAACCCTTAATAGATTTCCTTACAGGATATGAATATACCTGTCGGGCGGGGGTAGCCATAATTGGAACTTAAACTTAATGAATCCAGATAATTGGTTGACATAGACATATGGTTCAATTGGGTTGAACTGGGTATTTGCGTCTGACCATCGACATAGGCTTTTGCATAATTTAGTGTTCCAGGTTAGTAAACTGATTTATTACACAAACATAAAATAACCACTTCATCTTTAAAATGATATTAGAATGATTCACGACCCTAGATCTTTGTGTCTTTTGTTATTTTCCTTAGTATTTTCTTTTATCTTTTTATTTATTTATTTATTGTGCAAAACCACATTCAACCAATCAAACAATCATTCTCTTCTCCATTTAATTAGATATTTGTAAATAAATAGATTCAATAATTAATAACAATAGTAGGAATTAAGTCCTCGTGGGATCGATATTTTTATACTACTTGAACGATACGTGCGCTTGCGTTATACGTGTGTGTTTACGCCGGTCAATATTGTAGTTCGATATAATTCAAGAATACTTACTTTGAGTATTTATTCTTAAACGAGTTGGATTCGCGCAAATAAATTCGTTGTATGAACATTGGATGGTCATTAGAAATATGGGGAAAATTTCATATTATTCTAGATAGGTTCGCGGCACTATTCATCCAGAATTTTGACTCGTATTGTTTACCTATTTCTGGTTTTCTTTTGGAAAAATGTTCAACGTGGAAGTTGTAGGTCTCGATCTCAGCATTTCGGCGATATAAAATTCATTAAAATCAAAGTTCTTATGAGAAAGTTATGGTCCAAACACCATGGGCTGTCCGAAGTGAATCATCATACAATTTTGTATCGGAACCTCGAGGAATAACGATTGTCCCCAGGGTTGCCTCATGAGTGTATGTGTGTTCAACATAACTTATATTATGAATATTCATCCCATAATAAAATAGTAGTCGAGATTACCGGTTGACAAGATTAGTGGTCGTTACAGCTAGTGACCACGATACCGTTGGGCTCGCAACTTATAGAGAGTACAGATAGCCCACGGTGGACCACCTAGAGAATGAAGGAGTCGCCACTCGGTATAAGAATCATGAATGATTTAAGGTCGCACTACAGCCCTCGCAAGGTCCGACCTTAAATCTTTTTTGGTTCAGAATGGTCTCTTACTGATGCTAGTATAATATTCAGGTTTAAAAGAGTTATCGACATATCTTGAAACGTAACATCACATAATAGCAATTTAAAGATTACAATAGCGCAGTCATCAATAATAAAAGCAATGAGAAAAGGCAATATAGAAAGTTACAAATGTCCAGAGGTTAGAGGTAAAGCAGTAATAAAATTCTAATCAGATAGATCAGAAACCAGAACAAACAAAATTTTTAGTGTAAGTCTGGCTAGATATATTTTTTTATCATAAACGTCCGACTGGACTTATCTCAAGTATGGCCAAATATGTTGCGTAAATTAGAAAGACAGAAGCGTAAAACCATGCATAGCAACAGTAACAACAAAGTAGTAGTGATGAGGCAGTAATGAAATAACTATAAAACAAATATAGTAAAACAATGAAAATATAACGATAAAGTAATAGTGTAAAACAACACCAAAATAAAGATTCATTCGCAATAATAATTTAAATGACAGTAATGACAATAGTGATGATAAAACGGTGAAAATAGTAGTAATGAATAAAGATAATATGATATAGGGTGCATATCTTTTCGAAGCTAGATCATATACTATTATATAGGTTGGGCATTATCCAATGAACTATACATGTCCGGCCGGACCTATTTCAAGTCCGACCGGAGATACTGTGTAAGGCCTGATATAAAAAAAATTGTGCTATAGAAATTGAGATCATGATGCCCTCAGGTCATACCTTCAATATAGTTAGCTCGAAAAGCACCTCTGAATACTGAATGTATTCTTACTATTTTTTTTCTCTCTGTTTTTGGTGGATTTTCTTTTTCTTCATTATTAACTTCTCCCAACTCTCCTCAGGACCCCCCCTCTTTTATAGTGCTTAGGCTGGATTAAAAAATGGAAAGGGAAATCAAATCCCCTCTCTATCTCTAGTGATTGTCAATTTGCAGCGTGAGCTACAACTCAATTTATATCCAGTCAGATGTTTATTTTGAGATATACCTCCGCTCGGACATCAATCGGGTTCATGATTTCAAGATTAGAAAATCTACACACACGTTGACAGATTGATATATGTCCAACCGGACATTTATTTGAAATATATTTCGGGCTAGACATTAATCAATTCATATGATTCCAGTGATTGACAATCAGCATATTCACTGACAACTGGCATATGTCCGACCGTATTTATAGTTTTCGGGGTATATCTAGTCAGACATTGAGATTGCTAGCCGGATTTAGGTGATGTTTGGCATGTGTTATTATCTGAATTCTCTTGATTTCCCCCATTTTCCGGCATTTAACCTTATAAATTTTCGAACTTTCAAGTGGTGCCTCATACGAGACTCATCATCTGATTATGCGTAAAAATACAATGTCTACAATAACCATGGCATGTGTACTGGTTTATGCATACATAATTCATTTCCTATTTATATATATATATATGGGATGAACCTTGTCCGAACGAATTTCCTAACCAGTAATTCTAAAATGGGAACACATAAACTGAAAAAATAAATCGTAAACATGGGATGTGTTAACGTAAACTGAAATCGTATATACATGACTTGGGAAAGAATAAGTTTAAAATGTGCATACTTATCTCGTGAAAACATGATTCATAAAAATACATGGACTATAAATTTGTAAAATATAGATCGTAAACACGAACATAGCTTGTAAAACATGAAACGTAACTTATATATCATAAATCGTGCTTCGTAAATCATAGCACATACGTCGTAAATTAATTTCATCACAATGTAAATAACGTGAAATATAAGTATGAAAACATTCACTCACAGATTTGATGTCTCCATGCTCGCGTGCTTAAAAGGGACTGGATAGATTCTCATGTGTAGAATCCTTAAAACATACACACTAAATATTATTAGTATACATGAATATTTTACGGTTCGTAAAAATACGCATGAAAATACATGTGTCACTTCTGGCGTGGAAGTTTAAGGAATTATATGACATCCTACGATATAAACTAAAGCATGTGAAGACTGGTCCTGGAATTGGCATCGTGTTGCAACGCACACACGATTTCATATTTTGTCTCCAATTTACACTAGAGTGTGTCGCGATGCAGGATTCTACAACAAAGGTTCTCCCACAACCCAAAACATGCTAACTCAACATATCCTCATCAAAACCACATGCTTAATATCCTCATCAAAACCACATGCCTAATCATCATCTATTATATAAAATCAACACATAAACTAATATTTTTATGCACATAACCATAAATCAGACTTGGTTCCATGAATTCAAATGGTAAGCCAAAGAAATCATGTTTTACAAACCATAACCTCAACAACAATAACATGAATTTAGCTTATTATAAGCTTAAAACATGAAAATAAAATTCGAAATCATCAATTCAATGGCACGACAAAACCCCAAATTCTAGGTTTAACTCAATCCAAATCATAGGATTTGATTCAACTCAAACCATGCATATATCATGTTAATAATCACTTACCTAAGCATGATTAACTCTCTAATCATTCAAATTATGAGAAATGGATATGAGTCACAAATGGGTTTCAACTCTAGCTTGAGAAATCCATGTTAAAATACAAAACAAATGCTAAACTTGAAGTTAAGGAACTTACTTCATTTGATGCTTAGAAATGCATGAAAAACTCTAGTTCTTACCTTGATTTAGAGGCAAAAATGTTGGAGAGACGAGAGAGAGAGAGAGGAAAAGAAGAAGAATAATAAAATGAAGGGAAATCGTAATATATAAATACATAGTTGACCAGTGTGTCGATATCGACACCGGTATGCCGATTCCAGTAACCTAATTCAGACTTACTTGACCAGTTTATCAATTAGTATGGTGACCAGTATGATGGCATGTCGGTTCTAGAATGCATGCCAAGGTATATAGTCACCGATATGCCGGTTCCAGTGGCTATGTCAAGAGTCCTCATCCACTAGCATGCTGATACTGTGACCGGTATACCGATCCCAGTGCCCCTTAAAGAGCAAAACAGTGTTGAACACTTATGGACTTGCCTCTGACGTCACAATGGATACATGAAATGAATATGACACATACGTCATTATAACCTCATTATAACCAAGATGTTACAATATGAAAAACATGTTCCTATTATTGGGTTTATGGACACAAGAGCCCATAAGAGCATGATGAATCTTATAATTCTCCTACCATAAGCATGTGTCAAACATGTTGAATATTTTAATACTACAGGCAATGAGATCTTCGGGAGATCACTAGACAATCCACTAGGATCTATTTCTTTCCAGAATGCATAGTTTGGACCAAAGCCATTGGTTCAAATCTTCCTGATAAAGATTTGCTTATTAGGTTTGATGTTTACCAACAAATAAAGTGCTTACAAATCCTTTCTGATGGTGTGCGGTTCAAGAGACTGTTGAAGCCTTATACCACAATCCCGAAGTTATTTTCTACAGTTCCTGTAGACTATGAAGACATCAAAAGGCATTATCTCTTTTTTGGTCAGACATTCATAATGATTTCCAACATCCTCTTCCTCTGTGGAAAAATGAATCATTAATTATTAAACACCCTTTTAAGCTTAATGAAGATGTCAATCCTACAAAGGCTACTCATTCGGGTATGACTCATTCAGACCTAACTCCTATAGCAATGATTAATCGAGCCAACTAATTCAGATTTAGCTTGCTAGATATTTTACATGGAAAAGATGTCCGAGAAAACTAGGGGCAAAAAATACCTATTCATTAATTACAAGCCATTAAATTCTTTTCTGAAGGATGATAATTTTTCATTACCAAAAATCAACTCTTTATTTGTCTATATCAAAGAAGTACATGTCTTTTCCAAATTTGACCTCAAAACATGGTTTTGGCAATTGGGTATAAACTTATAAGATCAGCCTAAGATGGAATTTTACATACCAAATGCCCATTACCAATGGAAAGTTATGCCATTTGGCCTCAAGGTAGCCCCATCACTATTCCAGAAGGCCATGACTAAGATTTTTCACCCTATTCTTCATCATACATTAGCCTATATTGATGACATTCTCCTCTTCTCGAAGGATGTCACCACACACCAGCAATTATTGCTTCAGATCATAAATATTGTTGACAAATATGGAATCATGCAATCAGAAAGGAAAAGTATCATTGGAATGATTCAATTGAGTTCTTGGGAATGACATTCGACAATGGTCTTTACTGTCTAGGAGCCTACATAGCCTAAGAATTACTTCATTTTCCATATGAAAACTTCTAAAAGTAGCAACTATAACAGTTCCTTGGAATAGTTAACTATCTCAAGGAATTTCTTCCACATGTTGCAATCTATACAAGCCAGTTGTCCAGGATGTTGAAAAAAAATGCACCAATTTGGGGAGCAAATCAGACGGCACCAGTAAAATGGTTGAAAAAAATTACTTAGCATCCATCAGCTTTAAAGATTCCCACTGATGGATAACGTATACTCCAGACTGATGCAAGTGATGAATATTGAGGGATATTCTTATTGAAGCCACAAGTGGCAAAGAGTATCTTTATGAGCATGCTAGTGGACAGTTCAGAGAAGCAGAAAACAATTATCATATAATTTACAAAGAAGCTTTAGCTATGAAATATGGCATCAAAAGATTCAAATTTCAGCAATCCTTTTGTGCTCAGATTAGACAAATCATCATTCTCTCGAATCTTAGATTTCAAAAACAAATCTTTGTCAAAGAATCAATTATTCGCATGAAATGGTGGTTTGCCAAGTATGACTTCTTCGTGAAGCATAGAAAAGAAGATCAAAACTTGATCCCTGACTTACTATCCAGACCTCACTCTATCAAGTTAATCATTCATTTTGCTTAAATCCCTCTTACGTTCATGGAATCCTCTTTACCCAATACATCCTCCTCTACACCTATAGATTATCTCTCTCCCACTGCATCAACCAAGCAGTTTTTCCCTCCAGGACAAACTATTCAAATCCTATAGGAAATTCAAGCCTTCGTAAAGAATCATCTGTCCTGCGACCTTCACTATTGCAACACAAAAGACATAACTTATTTGGCCACTATAAATTCTTCTGAGACTATCCCTTTTTCACTGGTCTCTTCATTGACCCAACCAAGGAATTCCTTCCAAAAAAATTGTGGTATTTTGGTGCCTCACGGTTCTATACTCTTCTACTCTGGTCTTCCATCTTCATGCTATGTGGGACCATTTGCACAATAACGACAATCAAGACTCATCGATTTGGACCTTATTAAAATGGTTAAGTCCTTTCCCATGGTGGAAAGACCAATTAACTACCATCTCTAGAATAGAGAATATGTGGTGGAAACCAAAAGATGAAGCAACACTCTATGCTTCATTATTTATTGTTCATAGACCCTATTTTCAGCATCCAATCACCAAACTATTCTGGGTTCAAGAATAGGCACAAGAATTGAGGATTGTTCCACACATTTCTTCACTTCTATATGATGTCCATATGTTGGTACCTTTGAGAGAATTTCTATTCGAGGTAAATCATTATCAACCTCACCAGACATACTTGCATCACACTTCATTGGGACCACGAAATGAACTGATATTTTTCCCAACAGACTCCCGAGATCCAAAGTATTTTAATGGACTTATTATCAAATAAGAAAAGTCCAATTATATGAATATGTTATTTCAAGATTCCTAAGACCTATATGAAGATTTTATGAGTCTGGATTGTTCAGTCTAATATCATCCAAATCCAGCCCATCCGAATACACAAGATTAAGCAGGCTCAAGTCATGAAGCCCAAAACAAAAATAAGCTCTGGTGGTATAATCTTTATGGATCTTTCAAGATGAAGGACCTAGAATATGATGACTTAAATCTATCTCCATCTTAAAATTCCATGTGAAATGTGTAACAAGCAAAAATAATCATCTTTTTATTTTGCTTTAATAATTCAGTCATTATTGAGTAATGTGTACTTTTATTTTCGAGTGTTGTTACTTTAATAATGTAAACAACTTTAATACAAGTACTGATTTTCTTTAAATGATTTTGGCAATGGACCTACTGTAGACAAGGTACAAAGTTGGAGGCGATGATGCCTGGGCTCGCGGCCCGGTCGGGAGTACGGAGTAGTCCGCGGGGGACTAAACCGAAGAAATAAATGGAGTTGCCACCCAGTGTGAACTGGGAAATGATTTAAGGCCGCACTCACCCCTCGCAAGGGAAGACCTCAAACCATTGGGTTCGGAATGGTCCCTTATTTATGCCAACTGTAATGAACGAATTTATGCAATAATATAACCAAGTCTTATACAGCACATGCAAGATAATTTAATCAACACACAAGCTTGCATACCCATGAACATTAATAGAAACAATGGAAGCATACTACATTAAAAAATGGATATTTAAGCACATGATGCAGAAAGGGATAACCAGAGAGGCAAATATGTATGAAACATGAGGAAAGAATTTGTCCAGTGTGTGCGCGTTCAAGTAGCGTTCGGAAACGCGTTCGAACGGAGTGAGACAGAATGCACGCGTTCGGGTAGCGTTCGTGAATGCGTTTGAACGAGATTACGAAAAAGGCATCTATAATGACATAAACACATGTGTGAATGTTTCCCAAGTGGTACGTGGAGTTGTATCCTAAGTGCATACTGCACTACCGTCCATTCGGATTTGGCTACGGAATTTATGTCTGGGTTTCCATCCGATATACCACGAGTGGCAACACTCAAGCATTAACCCAATGTAGACAAACATAACATACGATAATGCATATAACCATAAATAACCGAAGAGACAAACATGTGAAATAACAAGGAAGATAAATAACACAAAATGAAAATGCGGAACAATAAACCAACAATAAATGTAAATTAAATGTGAAATAATAAAAGACTAATAATACGAAATAAATGCGGAACAATAAATATGTGACCAAATAATTTTTCCATTTTCAATGTAGGACTTCGCATGCCAGGTTGGACGTATTCCACGTCCAACCAAGCACGCCGTTTCCAGGACAACAAAATAAAATATAATAAAGGGTGCCCTCAGGTCTTACCTTTTAAGTCGCTTCTCGGGAGTGCGTTGGGACGTCACCGGAAGGGTTAGCATTTCCGCTGTTTTCACTGGTTCGCTGTTTCCACTCGCTGTTTTCTCTATTTTCACTCGTTGTTTCCACTTGCTGTTTTCCCTATTTTCACTCGCTATTTCCCCTTGCTGTTTTCTCTATTTTCACACGCTGTTTCCGCTCGCTGTTTTGGGTTCTGTTTAGGCATGGTTTTTTTGTGTTTGTTTTACGGCTTTTAGAGGGCTGTTTTCTGTTGGTGTCGGTGTCACTACTTGTGTTTGTCTTTTTTTATTGTCGGTTAAATGGGCATATTTTGTTCGGTTAGTGGAGCTTAGAAAGTGGCTGTTTTGTGTCGGTTTGTGGGCAGTTTTTGTTGGCTTTGATGGCTTGCTTTTTATGGACTGGTTTTGGTTTTTTAGATTTCGGTCAGAGGTGATTTGTTGCTCTTGTATTTGTCATATGAAGAGGTGTAGGTTTTGTCTATTTGTGCTTTATTGTTGTCGGTCAGTGTGGGGTATGCTTGGTCGGTGTGTGTGAGTGGCTTGATGGTTCACATGGAGGGCTGGCTGGTGTCTTTGTTATTTGGTTTGTGAAATGCCGTGTGGGGTCTACTTCACGTCAATATCGCATGTTGTTGGGCGTTTGTTGGCTTTTTTGATTGAAGGGTTATTGGCTCGGTGAGGGCTGCTTGGTTGGAGGGTTATTGGCTCGGTGGGGGCTGATTTGTTTGGAGGATATTAGCTCAGTGAAGGCTGTTTTGGTTGGAGGATATTGGCTCGGTGAAGGGTAGGTTAGAGTGTTTGTGAGTGAGTGTTTTGTTTGTTGTTTCAAAGAGTGTGAGTGTATTAAGTGTGTGTAAGTTGCAGTGTGTGAGTGTCGTGTGTGATATGTCTTTGGCAGTGTAGTTTGTCCGTGTTTTAGTGAAGCTGTGAGAGGAGAGCTAGGGTTTTTAGTGTTTTATCTCTGCCGTGTCAATGTATGATAGAAAAGGAAGGGGCAAATGAAAAAGTGAGAGGATGGAGAGAAGGCAGCTAGAGAGAGTGTTAGGGTTAGGGTTTATTTTACCGAGAGAGAGGGGAGCCTTCTGTTTGTTGTTTTTGTGGCCGTCGTGGAGAGAATGTGAGGGCTGATTTGTTGTCGGTTGAGGGCTTCATGTGGTGTGTGTTTGTTGATGGCGCGATAGAGGGTTGTTACGTTGTTTGACTTCGTTTGTTCGGCTGGTTGAGGGAGAGATGAGGGAAGAGCAGGCCATGAAGATTATGAGAAGAAGAGAGGGGCTGTGAGTTAGGGTTTCTGGTTGCTTTATTATCTCCGTATGTTGCAGGTGGGAGAGAGAGGGAATAGGGACGTCTAGAGAGAGGTTCGTTGTGTGTTTTATCTTAAGAGTACGAGAGGTCCGAGAGGAAGAGGGAGGCGTGCTAGTGATTATTGTTTTCGGTTCCAGAGAGAGAGGCGTGGTCAGTCTTATGGTTTATTGTTTGTGAATGTCGTGTTGTGTAGTCCAGCTTGCAGCGCCGAAAGCATGAGCAAAAGTCATGCATGCAGCCAACACCAAAAGTAGAAAGCAACCTTTGCCAACCATGCAAAGTTGGCAAAGCGTGTCTAAGACGTGTGACACTGTTCACGCGTCTTGGGCACTATAAAATGGAGCCTGAAGATCATTTCTAAGCATCCCTAAATGTGTGAAAGTGTAGTGAGAGTGATTGGTGAGAGTTTTTTGTAAAGCTTGTATTGGAAGCTTTGTAATTCTTTTGTGGGTATATATAAAAGAAGAGTTTTCTCTCAAATTATCCTCTATTATTGTGTGTTTAATCACAACAAGTGGTATCAGAGCTACGGTTCCACCACGGAGGGATCCCGAAATTCAGAAACGAAGTTTCGGTTCGGAAAGTCGATTCCGACGAAAGTTGTCGAAAATCGATTTTGAGCATACCATCAGACGTTTCACGGCGAGACGAGCACGGTGGTATTTCGCGGCGATCAAACGGAGCACGGACGAAGCCTCACGCGCCGCACCGCCGCGTCAGAGAGCTCGCCACGCGCCCCAGTCGCACAGCCACGCGCTTCACGCGCAGACCAAGGAAGAAGACGATACACGTGGCGACACGTCAGCGTCCAGTCAGCCGCCACGTCAGCAGGTCCTGCACAGTCAGCAGCCCAGTCAGCAGCCACGTCAGCGACACGTGTCAGCCACGTCAGCGTGCCTGGTAAATTTCAGATAGGTCCCTGCACTTTCTGGAAATTACAATTTAGCCCCTATACTTTCGGAAATTTTCAATTTAGTCCCTGGACTTTTTGGAAATTGCATATTAGTCCCTGAAGTTTTCCGTATTTTCACTTTGGCCCCTGAACTTTCGGAAATTGCACTTTGACCCCTGTAATTTCAGGAATTTGCAAATTGGTCCCTGTGTCGGATTTTGACAAATGAAGTGTCATTTCCACCATTTTCGACCATTCCGGACGCAACGGTGAGGTCCGTTTTTTGAAATTCTTCTTAGAATTTTTATGATGGAGGGGAGCAACGGAAAAATGATTTTGTTAACCAGTACAAACTATTTCACATGGAGAGGAAGGATGAAAGACCTTCTGTATGTGAAGGACTATGATGGACCGGTATTTCTGGAGGAGAAACCAGAAGGAATGACCGATGGAAAGTGGGCTAATCTTCACCAGAAAACATGCAGTACTATTCGTCAGTGGATCGACGATAGTATCGTCAACCATGTCAGTGAAGATGCAAATGCACGTACCTTATGGGGAAAGCTGAGGAGCTTTTCCGAGCAAAGACTGGCAATAACAAGCTGTACTACATCAAGAAGATGATGGGGTTGAAATACCATGAGGGTACAGCTGTGGCGGATCATATCAATGACTTCCTCGGAACCATGAAGGAATTGTCTGGATTGGGCATAGACTTCGGAGATGAGGTAAATGGCTTAATACTCCTTAATACGTTACCAGAATCTTGGGAAACGTTCAGATCTACGGTGATAAATTCAGCCGCAGATGGGAAAGTCACTATGGAGATGGCAAAGACCAGGATCTTCGAGGAAGAAAAGAGGACGAGAATGCAGGAGTCAGCATCAGCCTCAACCTCAGAAGCTCTAGTGACAGAGAAGAACACCAGATGGGGGAGGAGTAAAAGCCGAGGCCCAGGTAGACCAGACAAGAACCGAGGGAAATCAAGACCAGAGATATTGAGTGCTATTACTGTAAGAAGAAAGGCCATATGAACGGGATTGCTACAAACTGAAGAACGAGCAGTCCAGGAGAGATGGTGACTCTAATCAAGAAAGAGTTGCTACTACCACCGAGAAAACCTCCAAAGATTTTGCATAATGTATGAAGAAGCTGTTTTGAATATTGCCAGCCACGAGACCAGTTGGGTGATAGATAGTGGCGCATCCATACACGCCACATCTCGCAGAGACTTCTTTTCATCTTACACACTAGGAGACTACGGTGCTGTAAGGATGGGGAATGACGGACAGTCCAAAGCCGTCGGTATTGGAGACATCTGCCTTGAAACAGAGAACGGGACAAGGCTAGTGTTGAAGGGAGTCAAGCACATCCCAGATATCCGGTTAAACCTGATCTCAACAGGCAAGCTGGATGATGAAGGTTTCTGCAGCACCTTTAGTGACGGATGCTGGAAGCTCACTAAAGGATCAATGGTCGTGGCACGAGGTAAGAAAGATTCAACTTTGTATTTGATGCATGCTAAGCTTTCAAATAGTAGCATAAATACAGTCAACAGCAATGAGGCAGGCCGAGCTATGGCACAAAAAGCTCGGTCACATGAGCCAAACAGGGATGGAGATACTACGCAGGCGGAATGTTCTTCCGGAATTGAAGAACTCACACTTACGGAAGTGTGAACACTGGCATGGCTGGAAAGCAGAACAGAGTATCCTTCCAGAGCTCCCCGCCTCAACGGAAACCGGAGGTACTAGATCTCATACATTCAGATGTATGCGGTCCGATGCAGACACGAACACTCGGAGGGTCACTGTATTATGTGACATTTATTGATGATCATTCAAGGAAGATCTGGGCATACACCTTGAAGAGAAAAGATCAAGTGCTAGGAGTGTTCAAGGAATTTCATGCCTTGGTGGAGAGAGAAACCGGCAAGAAACTGAAGTGCATCATAACAGATAACGGTGGAGAATACAGAGGTCCGTTTGATCAGTACTGCAAGATGCAAGGAATCAGACATCAAACGACACCTCCGAAGACACCTCAGCTGAATGGCCTAGCTGAGAGGATGAACAGAACCTTGTGCGAAAGGATCAGAAGCTTGCTGTCACAAGCCAAGCTGCCGAAGACATTTTGGGGAGAAGCACTCATCACAACAGTTCATGTTTTGAACATGTCCCCAGCGGTCGCACTGAAAGGTAATGTTCCTAACCAAGCTTGGACAGGTAAAGAAGTGTCGTACGAGCACTTACATGTCTTTGGGGGCAAAGCATTTGTACACATCCCAAAGGACGAGAGATCCAAACTTGATGCAAAGACGCGACAGTGTGTCTTTATTGGCTATGGTCAGGATGATTTCGGCTACAAACTGTATGATCATGTGGAGAAGAAGATCGTCAGGAGCCGAGATGTTGTCTTTGTTGAAGACCAGACCATAGAAGATATCCGAAGGAATTGAAGACAATGCCCCAGCAATACAGAAATGTGAATCCAGAACCTCATACACGGTGCCAGTACGAGCTGAGGTGAGGTTCCCAGACAGGAGGGTACAGGTGATGAAGCTCCCAGATGATGATCATGATCAACCACCAGTACCAGAAGTTCCACCAACAGTTCCACAGAGAAGGTCTGACAGAGACAGGCGACCTTCAACCAAATACTCTGCATATGAGTATGTGCTGCTTACTGACGGGGGAGAACCCGAGAGCTACCAGGAGGCTGTGGAAACAGAGGACAGAGAAAAGTGGGAGGAAGCCATGCAAGATGAGATGAAATCTTTGCATGACAATCACACTTTTGAGTTGGTGAATTGCCAAGAGGCAAACATGCTTTGAAGAACAATGGGTGTACAGGGTGAAGCAACAGGAGCACACTTCACAACCCCGGTACAAAGCCAGGCTAGTTGTCAAGGGATTCAATCAGAGGAAAGGTATTGACTTCGATGAAATCTTCTCTCCAGTTGTGAAGATGTCATCCATCAGAGTGGTACTCAGCTTAGCAGCAAGCCTCGACCTGGAAGTTGAGCAGATGGATGTCAAGACCGCATTTCTTCACGGGGATCTGGAAGAAGAAATTTACATGGAGCAACCAGAAGGCTTCAGAGTCAGCGGGAAAGAGGACTATGTGTGCAGACTCAGGAAAAGCCTATACGGTTTGAAACAGGCACCGAGACAGTGGTACGTGAAGTTCGAGTCAGTTATGGGGGAGCAGGGATACAAGAAGACTACTTCAGACCATTGTGTTTTCGTTCAGAAGTTTTCTGACGATGACTTTATCATCTTACTGTTATATGTAGATGATATGTTGATAGTTGGCAGGAATCAATCGAGGATTGATATTTGAAGCAGCAATTGAGTAAGTCTTTTGAGATGAAAGACTTGGGGCCAGCTAAACAGATTCTTGGCATCAGGATCGGTCGTGATCGGAAAGCCGGAGGTTATACTTGTCACAGGAGGAGTACATCGAGAAGGTACTTCAGAGATTCCAGATGGACAAGCTAAAGCGGTTAGCACTCCTCTTGCTACCCACTTTAGATTGAGTCGAGACAGAGTCCATCTACTGAGACAGGAAGGAGGAAATGAAACAGGTTCCATACACCTCAGCAGTGGGAAGTCTTATGTATGCCATGGTGTGCACGAGGCCAGACTTAGCACACGCAGTTGGATTGGTCAGCCGGTTTATGTCAAACCCAGGACGGGAACATTGGAATGCTGTCAAATGGATTATGCGGTATCTCGAGGCACTTCCAAGATGAGGTTATGTTTTGGAAGCAGCGACAAACCAGTGTTGATAGGCTACACCGATTCAGATATGGCAGGAGATGTGGATACACGAAAGTCTACTTCGGGGTATCTGATACTCTCTCAGGAGGAGCTGTGGCATGGCAGTCGAGGTTGCAGAGGTGTGTGCACTTTCTACAACAGAGGCAGAATTCATTGCAGTTACAGAAGCTTGCAAGGAATTACTGTGGATGAAGACATTCGTCCAGAATTGGGTTTCAAGCAGGAGAAGTATAATTTGTACTGCGATAGCCAGAGTGCTATCTATCTCGGTAAAAATTCCACCTTTCATTCGAGGTCAAAACATATCGATGTGAGGTATCACTGGATACGGGACGTCCTGAGCTCAAGGCTGTTAGAACTCAGGAAAATTCACACCGACGACAACGGTGCCGATATGTTCACGAAGGTTTTACCGAAGGAGAAGCTTGAAATCTGTCGTGCCATTGCCGGGATGACAAAACTCTCCACATAGTCAGAGTGGGGAGATTCAGAGAACTACGATTGGCTTGATCCCAACTCAGGGTACGTAGGCAGTCATCAGATGCAGCCAGGGGAGGATCCTTTTGAGGATCCGGATTTGGATGATTGATGGTCGGCTCAGATTTTTGGGGAAATCTTCACCGAGGGGGAGATTTGTGTGTAGTCCAGCTTGCAGCGCCGAAAGCATGAGCAAAAGTCATGCATGCAGCCAACACCAAAAGTAGAAAGCAACCTTTGCCAACCATGCAAAGTTGGCAAAGCGTGTCCAAGCGTGTGACACTGTTCACGCGTCTTGGGCACTATTAAATGGAGCCTGAAGATCATTCTAAGCATCCCTAAATGTGTGAAAGTGTAGTGGAGTGATTGGTTAGAGTTTTTTGTAAAGCTTGTATTGGAAGCTTTGTAATTCTTTTGTGGGTATATATAAAAGAAGAGTTTTCTCTCAAATTATCCTCTATTATTGTGTGTTTAATCACAACAAGTCGAGAGAGAGAGAGAGGGGGATGCGAGAGGTAGAAGATAGAATAGAGGTTTTCTTTTTGTTATGGCTAAGAGTGGCGAGAGAGAGAAGATGGAGTTGGTGGTTGCCGAATCTCTGTTAGGGTTTTTTTGTTTTTGGTTTTTGGTTACTGCCGTGAATCCAAGGGGAAAGGAGAGAGCTAGGGTTTTGGTTTTGTGATCTTTTTATAATGGTGTGCTAGGGTTAGGGTTGTGCATGGGTTTTCAAAACAAGGAAATAAATCAAGAAAAGAAAATGACATATTTAATTAATTTATTTAGGGAAAGAAATTGTGTATTTTTCGTGGGGATTGGATTCTAAATATTTTTAAGTTGGAAGGTGATTTAATTGGATTTGGCATGTGTTTTAATTATTTTTGGATTGGGCCTTGGGCGAAATGGGCTTTTCATGGGTTGCGAGGGTTTTGGGCCGAGGCTAATATTTTAAAACAGAGATCAATCAAGCGAGCCCGAGGCTAACCAAACGAATTAAATTTGGCAAGGTATTTATTTTTGAATTTTCCCTTCCGACGTCCGTTTCCCGCTGATGAGTGATAAATGTATCACTATTTCCCACTCATTTAACTTAATGTTTTGTATAGTTTCTTGAGTTTTGTGAATATTTTGATGTGTTTTGTGTTATTTTGCAGATAAATAAAGATTTAGGACATTTTGGAGGTGATTTGGAGCAAAACTGTGAAATTTGGTGAAATTTGGCAAAAAGGGTATTTTGGTAATTTTGGACGTCCCGACACAAATTTTGGTAATTTTGGGCATTCCGACACCAAAATAAAGTTTCAAGATATTCTGGAGGTGATTTGGAGCAAAATTGTGAAATTTGGCGAAAATGGTATTTTGGTAATTTTGGGCATCCGACACCGAGGGTATTTTAGTAATTTAACCATCATGCCACGTGTCAAAGATTCAACGAGCCGTCTTTTTTAGCACACCATGCCACGTGTCGAAAATTCAGCGATCCAAAAAAAAAAATTAATAAAATAATAAAAATCAGAAAAAAATAATAAAATAATAAAAATCAGAAAAATAATAATAAAAAATTAGATTTTTTGCCTATAAATAGATTTCGAATTTTTAGTTTCAAATGTACCTCTTCCTCTGAAATCCTTATAAATAAATTGAGAGTTCTTCATATTTTCTTCTTTTATTCAGTTTTATTTCGCTTTGTAGTAGTAATTCTAACCATCCATGAGGGGGTAACGTCTCTATGCTGAGGTAATAAGGTAATTCTTTTACTTTTGCTTTTTAGATTAATCTCCCTTAAAAATAATATATAAAATATTTAAAATCTGAATTAATAAAAAGATACCGCCATTCTAAGTCGGTTGGTTATTCAATTCAAACTGGTTAAACCTGACTTAATGAGGATACCGCCATTCTAGGTCGGTTGGTTTAAGTTTATATTTCTGTTCCGCCTTATGGCTGGTATATTTGAATTTGACTTAATCAGGATACCGCCATTCCGGACGGTTGGTTTAAAATATCACAAGATTATATATTATATTATTGGGAGATATCTAAATAGTAAATAGTAGAAGTTAATTCCTTTTACCTTAGCATTTCTTTTTATTACTTTTCAGCAATTTCATTTTATGTCTTTTAAGTTTTTATCAGCTTTAGTTATGTGTTGTAACTAAGTTAAATATCTAGGGTTGTGATTAAATCTAATATCACCGGATTTAAAAAAGGGTTAGATTATAGTTTGGGTAATTAAAGAGTTATTTGTTGAGTCATAATCTTAATGCTTTTTATTAACTGATCACTAATAAAATTGATTAGGTAAACTTAAAATGAACTAGACATAGGGATTTTAAGTTTAAGACCTTAGTCTCAACAACCCACGATCTTCCTTAAGGATAGATAACCCTTTAATAGATTTCCTTACAGGATAGACATATACCTGTCGGGCGGGGGTAGTCATAATTGGAACTTAACCTTAATGAATCTAGGTAATTTAATTGACATAGACATATGGTTCAATTGGATTATAACTAGGTATTTGTAAATGATCATTCGAAAGAGGCTTTTACATAATTTAGTGTTCCGAATTAATAATTCAATAATTATCCAACTATGATTTAACTACTTCATCTTTTAATTGATATTAGAAAGATTAATAACCCTAGATCTTTGAGTCTTTTATTTTCCTTAGTATTTTCTTTTGTCTTTTTATCTTTTTATTTATTTAGCAAATATAAAATCAAATCATTCAAGCAATCAATTCCCTTCTCCCTCAATTAGATATTTGTAAATAAATAGTATCAACAATTAATAACAATAGTAGGAATTAAGTCCTCGTGGGATCGATATTTTTATACTACTTGAACGATACGTGCGCTTGCGTTATACGTGTGTGTTTACGCCGGTCAAGTTTTTGGCGCCGTTGCGGGGACTTATTTTTCTTGAGTTGTAATTTGAAACTATCAAATTTACTTATATCTAATTTTCTTTCTTTTATTTTGTAATTTTTATTTCTTTTGTTTTCAGGTGATTAAAAAATGGAACACTACTGGGAGATTGAAAGATTACGAGCGTTACAAGAAGATACACCCCAAATCCGGGAGCAACAGTCTAGTTTTCTGAGGCCTGTTGTTCAGCCCAACGATTATCACTGGATGCCAGAATCAAGCAATACCACATTTGTTCAACAGAATGAAAAGGGGAGATGTGTAATTTGTGATGGTAACCACCCGAGCGATCAATGTATTTACCTTTCAGAGTGGCAGAATTTTTGGAATCAACCAAGGTATGAAGAATCATCACATTTTTCATCTTATCCACCATCTTCCTTCGATTCTTATCAAGAACCAGAACCATCCGAGGAAGATCAATTGATTCACATGTTCAAAGAACAAGAAGCTCGATTTGATGCACAAATTCAGAGTAACTCAGAATCCATACAGAAAATGACAGATCAGATCAGACAATTAATAGAAAACCAGAGCTATATACCTCAAGAACCAGTTTTAGATGACACTGATGAAGCCTTCGAGTACCCAGAAATCCACAATGACACCTTAATAAAAGAGGAGGCTGAGGAGAATCAAGAACCAGAGGTATCAGTTCAGGAACCCGAACCGGCAAGGTCTCGATTTGATTTCTATTATTCAGATTCTGACGAGGATGAAACTGAGCTGTTTGTACCAACTGCATCAAAAATTGAGGATGGAATTCTGTATCCTCAAAATGAAGATCTTGGAGATTCCATTGCACAAATGTTTGATCAAGATCTACCTGAGCCAATCATTTCAACCAGATCAGAGGATGAAGACCTAAAATCTGACATTTCTTTTCATCCTCAGGTTAACAATTTTGAAACATGTATTTCACAGATGACAGATGAAGAGCTTAATGCAGAAATTTTCAAATACATCTGTGAAGAAAATGTGGAGCAAGAAACAGAGCAAATGGAGGAGCAAATGTCTGACCTTATTAAAGATCCAGAGCATTCAGGAACCATTGGAGCAACAAAGATCAAAAAGGTGGCACGAGCACTGAATGAGACAAAACTCTTTTTGCCACTTTACCGTTGGAAGAGACCCTTCAAAAGCAACGCTCACGGGATTGTCTTTAATAGGACATCCAAAACAACGCTGAAACCTCCTTAACAGATGAATTTCAGTCACGTCTGGCTGAAGACGAAAAATTTAGCGCTAGCTGGGAGGCAACCCATTTAACCAGGTATTATCTTCTTAATTCTCCTTTTATCTTGATTTTTAGTTTTTGTGTTTTAGTTCAAAATTTTTCGAAAAATACAAAAAAATTAAAAAATTAATAAAAACAAAGGGCATATTTAAAGCTAGGTGATGGTTTGGTGTCTTCCTTCACTCACTACCTTTTTATAAGGTAAAGCTGTGGAGGCACCTAGATAATCATTCACTTGTAGCGTGTTGTGACAGACTAGTTTGGAGGACTCGTTGTTTATTCCTGACAACAAGCGATAAGAGCCTAAGGGGCTTGGGTATTTAAGTGAGCCTCGCTCCACCCTCCCTCTGGGGAATCTACAACGGGAAGTTCATTCGACAGTTAATCACACACCATAAACTGAGCCTTTGATTAAACTTCTAAAAAACCACATGTAAATTATAGTTATATGACCAGTAGAAAATGTTTTTGTGTTATGTTGACTAAAAAGATGAAATTGGTAAGAAATAGCTGTGTAAGGAATTCCCACTCCTGAGACGTATTTCAAACCTAATTCAAAACAAGTTAATTTTTGTTTATTCACTTTTGAATTATTAAATCTGTAAATTCTCTATAAAACTGACTAAAATGAATCTTCATATACTTAGTTAGCAGGTATTATCAACATACATGATAACATACAGACATAGGATAAAATTGAAAAGATTGTAATATTAAGTGCTATAGTTTAATTGGAGAAGCATCTCAAAAAAAAGTTATGGAATAATAAAAAATAAAAATAAAAACAAATTACATTTGAGATCCGAGTTATTAAGTCTGTAAGGGTATTTTAATACCCAGTGCCCTAAAACCAACTGGTTTGGGAGTCATTGGCCCAAAACTCGTTACATGGATCAAAAATGATGAAAAATTTATATATATGTATATATATCTGAAGTCTGAGTAATTAAGTCCTTAGAGGTGTCTTAACACCTGATGCCCTAAAGCCAACTGGTTTGGGAGTCACCGACCTAAAGCTCGTTACATAGATGGAAGATATTGTATAAAAATAGAAAAAAGAAAAAAAATCAAAAAAAAAAAATCAGAAAAATCAGAAAATTTATTCCATTACTACAAAGATGTGAAATCTGATAAAACTTTAGGACAAAAATATTACTCTCTTATCAACTGCACTTATGACCGTTGTGGGCAAAAATGAGTTGTTTAATATTTTGTTGGCTGTGTATATGAAGAATGGTAAAAATAATCGGAGAATTTACTTATTTAGTAATTTAGAATGAAACAAAACAACTACTAAACTTGGAGTAGAAGTTTCATCTAAATGAGTCACTGACTTCTTTATTCTCTTTTCTCTTGTCTTTTTGCTTTTGTATGCATTAGTTTCACTTCTTTTTACTTTTGTAAAATGTTTGTGGGTATCATTGCTGTAAACCTTCACGAGACTACAACTCGTCCACTAGGGACACCTAGGGGTTTAAAGGCTTGTTGCATATGCTAAATGCAATCGTGATCCCTACGAAAGTGGCTTAGTTAAATTTACTATGTTATTTTATTTTGCTCGAGGACTAGCAAAATGTTAGGTTTGGGGGTGTGATGAGTGATAAATGTATCACTATTTCTCACTCATTTAACTTAATGTTTGTATAGTTTCTTGAGTTTTGTGAATATTTTGATGTGTTTTGTGTTATTTGCAGATAAATAAAGATTTAGGACATTTGGAGGTGATTTGGAGCAAAACTGTGAAATTTGGTGAAATTTGGCAAAAAGGGTATTTTGGTAATTTTGGACGTCCCGACACAAATTTTGGTAATTTTGGGCATTCCGACACCAAAATAAAGTTTCAAGATATTCTGGAGGTGATTTGGAGCAAAATTGTGAAATTTGGCGAAAAGGGTATTTTGGTAATTTTGGGCATCCCGACACCGAGGGTATTTTAGTAATTTAACCACCATGCCACGTGTCAAAGATTCAACGAGCCGTCTTTTTTAGCACACCATGCCACGTGTCGAAAATTCAGCGATCCAAAAAAAAAAAATTAATAAAATAATAAAAATCAGAAAAATAATAAAATAATAAAAATCAGAAAAATAATAATAAAAAATTAAATTTTTTTGCCTATAAAGATTTCGAATTTTAGTTTCAAATGTACCTCTTCCTCTGAAATCCTTATAAATAAATTGAGAGTTCTTCTTATTTTCTTCATTTATTCAGTTTTATTTCGCTTTGTAGTAGTAATTCTAACCATCCATGTGGGGTAGGGGTAACGTCTCTATGCTGAGGTAATAAGGTAATTCTTTTACTTTTGCTTTTTAGATTAATCTCCCTTAAATATAATTATATAAACTATTTAAAATCTGAATTAATAAAAAGATACCGCCATTCTAGGTCGGTTGGTTATTCAATTCAAACTGGTTAAACCTGACTTAATGAGGATACCGCCATTCTAGGTCGGTTGGTTTAAGTTTATATTTCTGTTCCGCCTTATGGCTGGTATATTTGAATTTGACTTAATCAGGATACCGCCATTCCGGACGGTTGGTTTAAAATATCACAAGATTATATATTATATTATTGGGAGATATCTAAATAGTAAATAGTAGAAGTTAATTCCTTTTACTTTAGCATTTCTTTTATTACTTTTCAGCAATTTCATTTTATGTCTTTTAAGTTTTTATCAGCTTTAGTTATGTGTTGTAACTAAGTTAAATATCTAGGGTTGTGATTAAATCTAATATCACCGGATTTAAAAAAGGGTTAGATTATAGTTTTTGGGTAATTAAAGAGTTATTTGTTGAGTCAATCTTAATGCTTTTTATTAACTGATCACTAATAAAATTGATTAGGTAAACTTAAAATGAACTAGACATAGGGATTTTAAGTTTAAGACCTTAGTCTCAACAACCCACGATCTTCCTTAAGGATAGATAACCCTTTAATAGATTTCCTTACAGGATAGACATATACCTGTCGGGCGGGGGTAGTCATAATTGGAACTTAACCTTAATGAATCTAGGTAATTTAATTGACATAGACATATGGTTCAATTGGATTATAACTAGGTATTTGTAAATGATCATTCGAAAGAGGCTTTTACATAATTTAGTGTTCCGAATTAATAATTCAATAATTATCCAACTATGATTTAACTACTTCATCTTTTAATTGATATTAGAAAGATTAATAACCCTAGATCTTTGAGTCTTTTATTTTCCTTAGTATTTTCTTTTGTCTTTTTATCTTTTTATTTATTTAGCAAATATACAAATCAAATCATTCAAGCAATCAATTCCCTTCTCCCTCAATTAGATATTTGTAAATAAATAGTATCAACAATTAATAACAATAGTAGGAATTAAGTCCTCGTGGGATCGATATTTTTATACTACTTGAACGATATGTGCGCTTGCGTTATACGTGTGTGTTTACGCCGGTCACCCGCGACTTCCGTAACTTATCGGGTAGTTGCTCCATACGAGGCTCATCATTGGGCTTTATACAAAAATTCGGTGTCTACAATCGCCCCCACTTTGATAGGGCTTGTACAGTGTGTGACAGTTACAACCCTATCAAAGTTATGCATATATTTATTTTTACTTACCTGGTTCATCGGTTGTCATACTTATCTGCTGTTTTGCGTGATGCTTCGAACTGAGTTGATCTGGTGGTGAGGTGCTGTGACCCCTAAGGTTCATCCCTGCAAGATGCTGCGATCTCTAGGATTCATTACCAAACTGAACTGTTGTGAGGTGGTTTATTCCCGAACCATTGCTTGAGAGGTGGTCCATTCCCGAACTGTTACTTTGAGATGGTTCATTCCCAAACCTTTACTTGAGAGGTGGATGGTTCATTCCCGAACCGTTACTTGAGAGGTGGTCCACTCCTGAACCGTTACTGATGTGAGGTGATGATGGTCCATTTCCGAACCATTACTGATGAGATGGTGGTCCATTTCCGAACCGTTACTTATGTGAGGTGGTTCATTTCCAAACCATTACTGATGAGAGATGGTTCATTTTCGAATCGTTACTTGATAGGTGGTTCATTTCCGAACCATTACTTGGTGAGATTGTGGTCCATTTCCGAACCGTTACTGATGTGAGGTGGTTCATTTCCGAACCGTTACTTGATAGGTGGTTCATTTCCGAACTGTTACTGATCTGAGGTGGTTCATTTCCAAACTGTTACTTGATAGGTGGTGATGGCGAGGCACTTTAACTCCTGGGTCTTGTTCCCGAACCACCGAGTGGGTTTTGTTCCCGAATTGAGTTGAGGGTCTTGTTCCCGAATTGAGTTGAGAGTCTTGTTACTGAATTGAGTTGTGGGTCTTGTTCCCGATTTGAGTTGTGAGTCTTGTTCCCGAATTGAGTTGTGGGTTTTGTTCCCGAATTGAGTTGGGGGTCTTGTTCCAGATTTGAGTTGTGGGTCTTGTTCCCGAAGTGTGTAGAGAGTGTTGTTATTCTTGACTTGCCTGTCTTTGCTGCGTTTTCCTTTTTCTTTCTTCAAAAACCTGTGAAGACAAAACAAAAATTGCGTGCATGTGACGTGTATGCATGTATGCATGGATGTATTTCATATTCCGATGGGTTAGGCCTTCCTTGTGCTCCTCGGCGCTTCTTGCTTACAAAAGTATTTGGTCGCCCCATGGGTCTTCTTACAATTTCCTTCTACCAGTTCTTTTCTGGTGATTGCTCAGTTCTCTTTGGTCCCATGGCTCAAGATCTCGTTGTGTCCCTTATTTGCGGGGTGGTAGACTGGTCGCCCCCAGACTTGGCTTAGATTTCTGCTTTCTATTGTTTACATTAGGTCAAGGTGGACTACGTGATGTGTCACTCCATATCAACATACTATATTAATGGCTACAAAATAGTCTCAATAGTTATCCATATTATTGTCCTCAAAGAATGCCCAGTAATGAAACCAGAGAGCCTTCAAAACACTCAATGCAACTCAAATCCAAGTCTTTGAATAAATCATCTAAGCCAGACTCACAGTGTGTGTGTGTAAATGTTCTTTTACAGCTTGATCCCTAGGTAGGCCAACTTAATAATTTCGTTTCAAAAATTAGGTTATATGGGTCAAACCAACCTAGATATCTCAATTATGCTCTGCAATTGCTTTTCCGTGCTCAATATGGTATGGTTTTCTTTTTCTTTTATCTCTTTCTTTTTTCTTTTTTTTTTCAACACACCTACCCTTTAAGGTAGCATTTCTCCTCATGGTGGTCCTAATACTCGCCCATGGGTAGCTTCACGCTTATCGGTTATAGGTGGTTTATTTTTTTTTCTTTAGAGACTTTTCTTTTATTTCAACTATACCACACATCATAACACAAGCAAATCAGGATAGACATCTAAGCAAACGGTCAATCATCGATCCGCAATTTCTTCAACTAGTCACATTGTCGACTACTCATGTTTTCACTGCTAAAAACCTATAGTTAAGTGCTTACGAGTCTAACATAGATCAACTACTCAAAGTATCAGATAAAAGCACATAAAAAGTTTATTGTTTCTAAGATTTCACCCTAAAGCAAACGATTTCATCATTGGACTTATGCCTAACTATTAAGGACTAAGAACAAAAAAAAAATTTCTCTTTTTTTTTTCTTTTTCCTTTTTTTCTTTTCTTTTCTTTTCTTTTTTTTTTTAGCCCACAATGGTCTTTCTATCCTTGCCGTAGGGTTTTCTGTTTCTTGGTTTCCTTTTCCCCGATATCAATGTTTGCTAAACTCTTCTTGACAAATCACTTTTTCTTCTCTAGCCCAACGAATATTTATGATGGCTTTTAAGACACGGGGTTAACATGATGCGTGTATGCATGAGATGCATGAGATGCAAATGGTTATCAAAACAACATATATCATTCCGACATTATTCCTCTCACACTCGTGGTAAGTCCATTTCTGTCCTAGGTATGGCTTATTTTATGCACCAATGTAGGGTACACAAAATCGTTCTCTCCTACGCTACAGGGTGAACCTTGGCTGCCTCAGTCCCTTTCCATCATTAAAAGACAAAGACCGACCATTTATAATATTAACTAAGCCTATTATGGGATCGTGTCATTGTCTAGAAATGATGAATTGGGCCTTCGATAATCGCGGTCATGGGGATGAACTTGGAGGTATCCAAAAGTATGCAAATATGCCAAAACAATGTGTATCTTTTCTGGATGAAAGCCAGTGCGGATATTGGACTCATGCTTCTGGCATATTTGGATCATGTTTGGACTTTCTAAGCCCATCAAGGTTTTCATACAAGTTGGCCCATTATCATTTTAAAGTATTCAATCAGATTATCGCAAGGTGTAAACATGTCCCAGTTGAAAAGGCCCAACAGGTTTATACTTTTGCGATAAGGTGGCTAAATAACTTCAAATGATAGGGGGCCCAACCACAAAGTGGCCTATCGTCATTTTGAAAACTTTTGGCCCAATCATCATAAGATGCAAACTCGTCACACTTTAAATGGCCCAACAAGTTTGTATCTTATGATTGAGAAGTGCAAATAAGTCCAAATGATGATGGTCCCAAACACAAGCAAAAAGGGTGGCTTCTATAGGTCATACAAATATGGTTCACATGCGGGTTTATAGGAGTATAGATAAAGGCTCATGCCGACGATGGGGTTGCCCACAACTAGGTCTCCCCACTCAAGGGTTAGAGCGACCAAATGAGCGTGCCCTTTTTTAACCCTAAGGTACGTGCCAACGAGTGATGATGCTATATAACGATCTGCCGCCTCGAGCGGAAGCGACTTCACGATACATGACGCCATCAATGTAAAAAGGGTATCCAAAATATATGAGACCTGGAAAACCAAAGCAAAATCCACAGACATTACAAGGCATTATTTCGGGGCCGATTCTCTATCCCCAGTGGAGTCTCCAGACTGTAGACATGGTACAAAGGTGGAGGCGACGCTGCCCGGGCTCGCGGCCCGGTCGGGAGTACGAACTAGCCCACAGGGGACTAAACCGGAGAAATAAAAGGAGTCGCCACCCAGTGTGAACTGGGAAATGATTTAAGGCCGCACTCACCCCTCGTAAGGGAAGACCTCAAACCATTGGGTTCGGAATGGTCCCTTACTTATGCCAACTGTAATGAACGGATTTATGCAATAATATAACCAAGTCTTATGCAGCACATGCAAGATAATTTAATCAACACACAAGTTTGCATACCCATGAACATTAATAGAAACAATGGAAGCATACTAATTAAAAAAGAGATATTTAAGCACATGATGCATAAAGGGATAACCAAAGAGGCAAATATGCATGAAACATGAGGAAAGAATATGTCCAATGTGTGTGCGTTCGAGTAGCGTTCGGAAATGCGTTCGAACTGAGTGAGGCAGAATGCAAGCGTTCGAGTAGCGTTCATAAACGCGTTCGAACGAGATTACAAAAACGGCATCTATAATGACATAAACACATGCGTTAATGTTTCCCCAAGCGGTACGTGGAGTTGTATCTCAAGTGCAGACCACACTACCGTCCAGTCAGATTCAGCTATGAAATTTATGTCTGGGTTTCCATCCGATATACCACGAGTGGCAACACTCAAGCATTAACCCAAAGTAGACAGACATAACATACGATAATTCATATAACCATAAATAACCGTAGAGACAAACATGTGAAATAAAAAAGAAGATAAATAACACAAAATGAAAATACGGAACAATAAAACAACGATAAATGTAAATTAAATACGAAATAATAAAAGACTAATAATACGAAATAAATGAGGAATAATAAATATGTGACCAAATAATTTGACCGTTTTCAATGTAGGACTTCGTATGCCCGGTTGGACATATTCCACGTCCAACCAAGCATGTCGTTTCCAGGACGACAAAATAAAATATAATAAAGGGTGCCCTCAGGTCTTACTTTTTAAGTCGCTTCTCGGGAGTGCGTTGGGACGTCGCCGGAAGGGTTAGCATTTCCGTTATTTTCACTGGTTCGCTGTTTCCGCTCACTGTTTTCTCTATTTTCACTCACTTTTTTAGCTCACTGTTTTCTCTGTTTTCACTCGCTGTTTCCGCTCGCTGTTTTGAGTTCTGTTTAGGCGTGGTTTTTTGTGTTTGTTTTTCGGCTTTTAGAGGGCTATTTTTGGTTGGTGTCGGTGTCACTGCTTGTGTTTGTCTTTTGTTATTGTCGATTAAAGGGGCATATTTTGTTCGGTTAGTGGAGCTTAGAAAGTGGTTGTTTTGTGTCGGTTTGTGGGCAGTTTTTGTTGGCTTTGATGGCTTGCTTTTTGTGGACTGGTTTTGGTTTTTTAGTTTTCGGTCAGTGGTGATTTGTTGCTCTTGTATTTGTTATATGAAGAGGTGTAGGTTTTGTCTATTTGTGCTTTATTGTTATCGGTCAATGGGGGTATGCTTGGTTGGTGTGTGTGAGTGGCTTGATGGTTCACGTGGAGGGCTGGCTAGTGTCTTTGTTATTTGGTTTGTGAAGTGCCGTGTGGGGTCTACTTCACGTCAATACCGCATGTTGTTGGGCATTTGTTGGCTTTGTTGATTGAATGATTATTGGCTCGGTGAGGGCTGCTTGGTTGGAGGGTTATTGGCTTTGTGGGGGCTGCTTCGTTTGGAGGATATTAGCTCAGTGAAGGCTATTTTGGTTGGAGGATATTGGCTCGATGAAGGGTAGGTTAGAGTGTTTGTGAGCAGTTGGTGAGTGTTTTGTTTGTTGTTTCAAAGAGTGTGAGTGTGTTGAGTGTGTCTAAGTTGCAGTGTGTGAGTGTCGTGTTTGATATGTCTTTGGCAGTGCAGTTTGTCAGTGTTTTAGTGAAGCTGTGAGAGGAGAGCTAGGGTTTTTTGTGTTTTGCCTCTGCCGTGCCAATGTATGAGAGAAAAATAAGGGGCAAATGAAAAAGTGAGAGGCGAGAGAGAAATGAGCTAGAGAGAGTGTTAGGGTTAAGGTTTATTTTTCCGAGAGAGAGGAGAGCCTTCTGTTTGTTGTTTTTGTGGCCGTCTTAGAGAGAATGTGAGGGCTGCTTTTTTTTCGGTTGAGGGCTTCACGTGGTGTGTGTTTGTTGATGGCGCGATGGAGGGTTGTTACGTTGTTTGACTTCGTTTGTTCGGCTGGTTGAGGGAGAGATGAGAGAAGAGCAGGCCATGAAGATTATGAGAAGAAGATAGGGGCTGTGAGTTAGGGTTTCTGGTTGCTTTGTTATGGCCGTATGTTGCAGGTGGGAGAGAGAGGGAAGAGGGACGTCCAGAGAGAGGTTCGTTGTGTGTTTTATCTTAAGAGTGCGAGAGGTCCGAGAGGAAGAGGGAGGCGTGCTAGTGATTATTGTTTTCGGTTCCAGAGAGAGAGGCGTGGTCAGTCTTAGGGTTTATTGTTTGTGAATGACTAGAGAGAGAGGGGGAGAGGGATGCGAGAGGTAGAAGATATAAGAGAGGTTTTCTTTTTGTTATGGCCAAGAGTGGCGAGAGAGAGAAGATGGAGTTGGTGGTTGCCGAATCTCTGTTAGGGTTTTTTTGTTTTTGGTTTTTGGTTACTGCCATGAATCCAAGAGGAAATGAGAGAGCTAGGGTTTTGGTTTTGTGATCTTTTTATAATGGTGTGCTAGGGTTAGGGTTGTGCATGGGTTTTCAAAACAAGGCAATAAATCAAGAAAAGAAAATGATATATTTAATTAATTTATTTAGGGAAAGAAATTGTGTATTTTTGGTGGGGATTGGATTCTAAATATTTTTAAGTTGGAAGGTGATTTAATTGGATTTGGCATGTGTTTTAATTATTTTTGGATTGGGCCTTGGGCAAAATGGGCTTTTCATGGGTTGCAAGGGTTTTGGGCCGAGGCTAATATTTTAAAACAGAGATCAATCAAGTGAGCCCGAGGCTAACCAAATGAATTAAATTTGGGAAGGTATTTATTTTTGAATTTTCCCTTCCGACGTCCGTTTCCCGCGACTTCCGTAACTTATCGAGTAGTGCCTCAATACGAGGCTCATCATTGGGCTTTATGCAAAAATGCGGTGTATACACCTGTACTGTCAAGATGTTAGTGTCCTACACGTGCCACAAGATCTCTAAGATATGATTTGTGTGTGAATTATCAAGATAAGTAGCGGAAAAACTTACATTAATCGGTTGAGAATTTTGAAAAATCCTTTGTTTGGATGAAGCTCCAAGCTTTATGATGAGTTCCAAACCCTTGGGTGAGTTTCCCTATCACATTCTTTGACTCTCCAAGTGCTAGCAAGTTTGAATTTTTGAAGCAAAATTTTTCCTACCAAGTAGAGAGAAATTCGGCCATGTAGAGAGAAAAAAATGAGAGAGATGAGTGAATAGTCCATGACTTGCTTGGTGTGTTGGATAAATGCATCCAATTAATAAGCCCAACCACTTCCATCAACTTTGTGACAAGTGATGTAAGTAAAGTGGGTCCCACCACTTTAAATTCAAAATTTAAGTTGGCTTACACAACACACAACTTGACTTTGGGCTCGGGTTCGTTTAATTCGATTAAACGAATTTCTCGTTGCTTGATAATTAAATCTAATTTAATTAAATAATTAAGCCTCGTAAAATTATTACGAAAGTCGCTTACGAATTAATTCCAAATTAATTCGTTTGCCCGAATTAAAATCCAATTTTAATCTCGTATTGAAATCCAATTTCAATTAATATATCTGATATATTATTTTAGCCCAAATAAATAAATTTAATAGAAAAATCCAATTTAACTATTAAATTTATTTTATCGATTAATTCCAAATTAATCACGTTCTCTCTTCTAGACGAATTAATCCCAGATTAATTCTTGCCGTAATTAATCCCAGATTAATTTTCTCTCTCATAATTAATCCCAGATTAATTCTGTTTGAGTCAAATGTCATTGGTGAATCTTTGGGAAGCGACCCAAGAGATTCCTGGATATGTTGGCAGTAAATACGGTCATCGGACTATCCGAACACGTGCGTACCCCGTACCACGTTCTCACCGATTTACAAGGCATGGTTGGCTTCTAGCAAAGCACCGTGCCTACCCAATTCTCCAGAAATATTCAACGAGGAATATATCATATGTATCAGGCTTAGTATACAAATTATTGCGTAATACGATCCAGTATCGGATGTCACATGCTAGGCCTAGGGCTGGCCCTATGTCTGCCCCGTACGAAGCATATATCGGATCCCGCGTAACTAGTCTTTGTAATCGGATAATCATGACCTAGTCATATTATCCTGATAACTGCAATATTTAAGAGTACTAGTATCGTATCCTGTGTGACCATCATCTCCATATGACTGAAGTGATACTCCCATCTTGACATCACATCGATTACGCTACGATTCTCAGTAAACCCAATATAGGCGTACACAGAACCTGTTAAAGCTCCGGATGACCAATACCAAATCAAACTGATTGTCGAAAGTAATAGCGATGCAAGTCTCAGGTTAAAGATCACATACACCTACCCTGATTCGGATTCCCATAGACACATAGTCATAATACCAATGGGACTCCGAGAGGTCTATCCAGAGCGAAGCTGTTCCCGGTCCAACGGCTAAAAGAACCTCCTATTACACTTGCATAAGTATCTAATACCTAAATATATGAGAACTATGTCGTTAAGCTTCCATAACGCGCACAAGTGTAATACTAGTCTATTCCGCATTATCGATGTCCAGTCTCGATAATACTACGACTAAGGATATTTAATGATTAAACCGTTCGTGGATTAATATTGTCTCATATCTTATTAATCTGATTTAACCATATGGACTTTTATCATTAATAATCCAAGTAATCCAATTATATAATGATAAAATAGGAATTTTCTTTTGTCACATAGTTAATTTGTACAAAAACACAATGTCTTTTACAAATACTGATGATATGGGTCATAATTATCCAACAATCTCCCACTTGGCTCATAGCTAATCACTCAAGTATCTAATAACTGAACTATGTACATGTCTCAAAATTTTGCTGAGAAATAGCTTTCATCAGCGAATTTGCAATATTGTCATCTGATGTGATCTTCTAGATCTTCACATCGCCACGATGTATGATCTCACGAATCATATGAAACTGTCGAAGTATATGTTTGGATCGTTGATGAGACCGTGGTTCCTTAGTATGTGTTGTAGCCCTGTTATTGTCACAATACAAAGGTACGGGCTCAGCTGCTAACAGAACTACTCCTAATCCAATTAGGAATTTACGGATCCAAACTGCTTCTTTTGCTGCCTCAGCTGTAGCAATATATTCTGCTTCTGTTGTTGAATCGGCAACAGTATCTTGCTTGGAAGATTTCCAGCTCACTGCTCTGTTGTTCAAACAAAATATGTACCCCGATTACGACTTACAGTCGTCTTTATCGGTTTGGAAATTTTCATCGGCGTACCCAGTCACCTCAAGTTCTCATTCCCCATAGACTAAGAAAGCATCCTTAGTTCGTCTAAGATACTTAAATATGTTCTTTACAGCAATCCAGTGGCCATCACCTTGATCGGCCTAATAGCGACTGCACATGCTTAAAGCATATGAGACATCAGGTCGCGTACATATCATGGCGTACATGATCGATCCGACTGCGGAAGCATATGGGATTCGAATCATTGCATCTCTCTCATCTTGAGTTTTAGGACACATGTCCTTAGATAGAGAGACGCCATGTGACACTGGAAGCAGCCCCATCTTGGACTGATCCATGTTGAATCTCTTCAACACTTTGTCAATGTATGAGCTCTGGGAGAATCCAAGCAGATTTCTAGATTTATCCCGGTAGATCCTTATTCCCAGAATAAAGGCTGCTTCTCCCAGGTCTTTCATGGAGAATTTTAATGAAAGCCAAGCTTTCACCGATTGTAGCATGGGAATGTCATTGCCTAAAAGCAATACATCATCAACATATAGGACAATGAATGTCAGTGCGCTCTCACTAACCTTCTTATATACACAAGAATCATCTTCATTTTGAATGAAACCATATTCTTTTATGATCTCATCAAAACGTTGGTTCCAAGAATGCGATGCTTGCTTCAATCCATAAATGGATCGGTTTAACTTGCAAACCTTGTTTGCATGTTTTGGCACGACAAAACCATCAGGTTGTTGCATATAAACATCCTCCAAAAGGTTTCCGTTAAGGAAAGCAATTTTGATGTCCATCTGCCATATTTCATAATCGAAATATGCAGCAATAGCAAGCATTATCCGAATGGATTTCATCATGGCAACAAGTGAAAAAGTTTTATCGTAATCGACACCATGTCGTTGACGATACCCTTTCGCTACAAGCCTAGCTTTGTATGTTTGTATTTTTCCTTCCATGTCCGTCTTCCTCTTGAAGACCCATTTACAACCAATAGGCTTAATGCCTTCTGATGCATCAACCAGTGTCCAAACTTGGTTGGTATATATGGAATCCATTTCGGACTTCATGGCATCTTGCCATAAAACAGAGTCGATACCTTGTATCGCTTCCTCATACGTAGCTGGTTCATCTTCCTCAATAAGATTAATATCTACATGAGGTGAGATCAGAAATCCATACCTCTCAGGTTGTTTTCTGACTCTCTCGACCTACGTGGATCTTGTGTATTAGAAGATTGTGGAATAGTCTCATCCCTGATGAACTGTTCGTGTTCCGTGATGGGGTCGGTGCCAGGAACAGTATCACTCTGATTTTCATCAAGTTCTACTTTCCTCCCACTTATAACTGCATCTATGAATTACTTTTCGAGGAAAACTGTATGAAGAGCAACAAATATTTTGTTCTCTTTTGGGTTGTAGAAGTAATATCCTTTGGTTTCCCTAGGATAACCTACAAATAGGCACTTATCTGATTTAGGTTCTAGTTTGGTACCATCCAAACGTTTAACATATGCCCAGCATCCCCAAATCTTCAGGAATGAGAAACCCGGTTTCTTTCCTGTCCATATTTCATATGGGGTCTGTCCAACAGATTTTGACGGAACCTTATTCAAAATAAGTATTGCACTGTTCAATGCATATCCCCGGAAGGAAATCGGTAGCACTGTGCGACTCATCATTGACCTTACCATGTCTAACAAAGTTCAGTTTCTCCGTTCGGACACACCGTTCAATTGAGGTGTTCTTGGAGGAGTCCACTGTGAAAGAATACCATATTCTTTTAAGTAATCCAGAAACTCATTGCTTAAGTATTCTCCACCACGGTCCGACCACAATGTTTTAATAGTCTTGCCATTCTGTTTTTCTACTTCGTGTCGAAACTCTTTGAATTTCTCAAAAGTTTTCGACTTGTGTTTCATGAGATACACATAACCATAACATGATGCATCATCCGTAAAGGTTACGAAGTATTCATATCCACCTCTAGCCTGGCTAGACATAGGCCCACAAACGTCACTATGAACGAGGGCTAACAACTCGGTGGCACGTACACCCTTACCACTAAAAGGTATTTTAGGCATTTTGCCTAACAAACAAGATTCGCAGACATCATATGAATTAGGATCAAATCTGTCCAAGTATCCATTCTTCGAAATAGTAGATATACGAGTTTTGTTTATGTGTCCCAGACGACAATGCCACAAATAAGTCTCATCTGTGTTACTCAATTTGAGCTTTTTGTTTGTCATGTTATATGTTTGAGATTCGTTTATATTCAAAATATAAAGACCATTATTAACAGTTGTTGTACATATCAAAATGTCATATTTATATACAAAACACCCAGTGTTTCTGAATACAAAGGTATACTCGCATCAGGTTAAACTAGATACAGAGATGATGTTTCTAGTCAAAGTAGGTACAAAATAACAGTCACCTAATGTAATTACATGCCCCGAGGGCAAATTCAAAACATAGGTGCCAACGGCCAAAACAGCGACTCTCATCCCATTTCCGACTCGTAGGTCGATCTCTCCTGAAGCCAGTCTCCTGCTAATCTGTAGATCCTGTACATCAGTACATCTGTGAGTACCACATCCAGAATCAAAAATCCAATTTTTAAAAACCAGTATTGGACATGTTTATTTCAATAACAAACATACCTGAAGCCGGAGCCTTACCCGCTTTCGCTTCCCTCAAGTCCGCCTTGTACTCACGGCAGTCATGCTTCCAGTGACCTTATCTGCCACAGTGTAGACAGACCTCTTGGGATTTATCATTTGTCTTCCCAGAAGACTTTGACGATTTAACCTTGCCATTTTTCTTCTTTTTCTTCACACCCCCAGAAGCCTTCGGCCAAGCCTTGGCCTTCTAGGATGTCGAAGTAAGATGTGCCTCGTGCTTCTTGCCCTTCAGAAGCTCTGGCTCTGCCTCTTTCAGCATCGACATTAACTCTCCAAAAGTCTTTTCTTGGTTCATCATATTATAGTTCATGATGAACCCGCCCCAGCAATCTGGTAGAGACTGTAAGATCAAATCTATAGAAGTCTCTGCCTCAAAAGTAATTCCCAGCTGACCTAGCTGTTCGATGTCAGCAATCATCTACGACACCTAGAATTTGACAGATGTACCCTCTGACATACGTGAGCGAAAGAGCTTCTTTTGCAATTCATACTTATGAGATCTAAGATTAGATCTATGTGTTGGGATTTCTAGGTCAAACCAAGATCATATTAAGCGATGAAAAGTGCGAATACATCAAAGTAAAGTTGCGGAAATACTCACTTTGATTGGCTTTGCGATGCGATGAACATAAAAAAATTCCTTGAAGCTCTCGGCCAAGGTCCCTTGATGTGCTCCTTGTGTTCCGGTCAACCCCATTTGTGTGCTCCAAGCTCCAAGCTTTGTGAATGATGATTCGATGCTCATGAATGGGTTTCTCTATCACCTTTGTGAGACTCCTTGTGTGCTAGCACTTGTGAAAATTTGCAACAAATCTTCCAATTTTCCTTCTTTAAATTCGGCCAAGCCTTAGAATTTTTGAGAAGAAAAATCTGCTCTTTTGCCGTGAGGGAGAGGGAGAGGGAGAGAGGATGAGTTGTGTGTTTTTGTGTGTTGTGTAATCTAATTACACAAAAATGAAAGTCAAATACCAAAAAATAATAAAAATGGTAAATGTCTTTCAAGCCATCACACTAGTGTGTTCCACATTCAACCACCAACTTCCATCACATTAAAGTGATAAAGTTGACTAGTGATGTGACGCGTGATGTGACTTGTGGTCCCCACTTGATTCAAAATGCGAGTGGACCCGCAAACACTCCTGGGCTCGGGTTCGCTAATTCCTAATTAACGAATTTTCCGTTGCGACGTAATTAAATCAAATTTAACTAAATAATTATGCCTAGCAAAATTACTATTCACATCGCTAGCGAATTAATTCTAAATTAACTTGTTTGCCCGAATTAAAATCCAATTTTAAATCCGCGTCGAAATCTAATTTCGTATAATATATCGAATATATTATTTTATCGATTAATTCCAAATTAATCGTTCTCTCTCTTTAAATAATATTTTATCCAAGATAAAATATCTCCGTAATTAATCCTAGATTAATTTTCTCTCTCTTATAATTAATTCCAGATTAATTATGTCCGAGTCATACGTCATTGATGAATCTTCGGAAAGCGACCCATGAGATCCCTGGATATGTTGGCAGTAAATCCGGTCGTCAGACTATCCGAACACGTACGTACCTAGTACTACGTTTTTACTGATTTACAAGACGTGGTTGGCTTCTAGCAAAGCATTGTGCCTACCCAAATCTCCAGAAATATTCTTAAAGGAATATGTAATCTATATCAGGCGTAGTATACGTAGTATTGGGTATTGCGATCCAGTATCGGATGTCACGTGCTAGGCCTGGGGCTGGAATTGTGTCTGCCCCGTACGAAGCACATATCGGATCTCTGGTAACTAGTCTCTATAATTAGATAAACATAACCTAGTCATATTATCCCGATAGCTTCATCATATAAGAGTATCAGTTCCGTATCCTACGTGATCATCATCTCCACTATAACTAGAGTTATACTTCCATCTTGACATCACACCCAATACACTACGATTCTCAATATACCCAGAAGAGGCGTACACATAACCTGTTAAAGCCCTGGACGACCAAAACCAAAGTATATTGATTGTCACAAGTATTAGTGATGTAAGTCTCAGGTTAAGACCAAATACATCTACCTTGATTTGGACTTCCATAGACACATAGTCATACTACCAATGGAATTCCGAGGGGTCTATCCAGAGCGAAGCTGTTTCCGTACCATCGGAAAACACAACCTCCTATTACACTTGCATGAGTATCCAATACCCAAATATATGAGAACTATGCCGTTATGCTCCCACAACGCGCACAAGTGCAATACTAGTCTATTCCGCATTATCGATGTCCAATCTCGATAATACTACAACTAGAGATATTTTAATGATTAAACCTTAATGGATTAATGTTGTCTCATATCTTATTAACCTGGAACTAATTGATGAGCGGAAAATATATCAATATTTACCGCCCCTTTTACTTAATATTTTGTTTAGTTTCTCGGGTTTGATGAACGTTTTGATATGTTTTATTTTATTTTGCAGATAAAATAATATCGGGACTCAATGAAATCATTTAGGACGAAATGTGGATCAAATAAGGGCAATTATTGGACTTGATATATTAATTTTGGAGATTGGAAACTTGAAAGGGCGTTTTTGACGAAGTGCAGTTTTGGAAATTCCAGTTTTGCGCATCTGTCGTATTTTGGTCATAACTATTTACTCAGATATCGGATTGAGCTGATTCAAGTTTCAGATTAAAGAATACTAAAATATCTACAACTTTTAAAGAGAACATATTTTCAAATTCTGATGATTTCATGACCGAAATGGATGAACTATCCAGAAGTGTGTGAAGTGTAATTATTAAAAGTCATTATCAATCATTTTCAAAGCAAAATATTAATTAATAAATAATTAATAAAAATTATCAAATCACCACCAAACAAGATAAGAAATTAGTGGAGCAATTATGGATTTGGTGGAGTAATTAGTGGAGAAATTAATAATGGATTTGGTGGAGAAATTGATTGATGATTTGATGGTGGCAAAACTTTGCCTATAAATACCAAGCCATTTCATTTGTAAAATTCATACTTTCTTCTTTGAAATCCTTAATGAAAAAATAAAAGATTGTATCTAGTTTGTTTATTTTTAGTTTTCAGTAATTAATTTTCAATTTCGCACTTTCTTTTCTTTACTTTTTCAGTTTTACTTTCCGTAATTTACTTTTACGCATAACACTTTCCTTTCTTTACTTTTTCAGTTTTTATTTTTCAACCATGAGGAGGTAACTTCCCTCTGCCGAGGTGAAAGGTAATTCTTTTACTGTTACTATCTTAGATTAATCTCCCTTAGACACAACATATTCATTATTCTAAAATTTGACTTAAAAAGGAATACCGCTATATTGGTCGGTGGGCTATTTAATTTAAACTGTTAAACCTGACTAAGCAAGGATACCGCCAGATTGGTCGGTTGGTAATTTAATTTTGGTTCCGCCTTTATGGCTGATTATTTCTTTATTGCCTACATGGCAGGTTCATGGACAAATTTTACCGCCTTTATGGCTGGTCGGACTTAACTTGACTTAATCAGGGTACCGCCTATATGGTCGGTTGGTTTTAATCTCACAAGTGATTATGTTATACTAAGGGAGATATCTAAGTTAGTAATTAGTAAAAGTAATTCCTTTTATCTTGGCAGTTTATTTTCATTTACTTTCCCGCTTTTACTTTCTCGCAGTTACTTTTTAGCATTTTTATTTTATGTCTTTTAAGTTTTCATTAGCCATAGCTATGTATTGTAACTAAGTTAGTATCTAGGGTTGTGATGAATTTCAATATAACCGGTTTATAAGGGGTTAGGTTATAGGTTGTGGTAATTTAAAGATTTATTTATTGAGTCTTAATCTTAATTCTTTTTATTAACTGGCCATTAATAAAATTGATTAGGTAAACTTAAAATGAACTAGACATAGGGATTTTAAGTTTAAGACCTTAGACTCAATAACCCACGATCTTCCTTGAGGATAGATAACCCTTTTAATAAATTTCCTTACAGGATAGGAATATACCTGTCGGGCGGGGGTAGCCATAATTGGAACTTAATCTTAATGAATCTAGGTAATTTGGTTGACATAGACATATGGTTCAATTGGATTATACTAGGTATTTGAAATTGACCATCGGAAGAGGCTTTTACATAAATTAGTGTTCCAGGTTAATAAATCAATATATTACCCAACTTTAAGATAACCACTTCATCTTCTAAATAATATTGGAATTAATCACAACCCTGGATAGTTTTTATAAATTTGGATTTTTCTCACCTACTTTTAAGCAATTTTATTTACTTGTTTTAAATTTAGAATCATCGTCATTTCAAATCAATCAATCAAACAACCTGTTAGATACTGGTAATCAGTTGGCCCCATAAATTAATAACAAAAAGGTTTTAAGTCCTCGTGGGATCGATATACTTTTTATACTACTTGAACGATACGTGCGCTTGCGTTATACGTGTGTGTTTACGCCGGTCAAGTTTTTGGCGCCGTTGGCGGGGACTTATATTTCTTGAGTTGTTAATTTTGAAGCTATCTAATTTACTTGTATCTAATTTTCTTTATCTGTAATTTTTACTTCTTTTATTTTTCAGGTGATTGAAAAATGGAACTTTATTGGGAGATTGAGAGATCACGAGCTTTACTAGAAAATACACCCCAAATTTGGGAGCAACAGTCCGGTTTTCTGAGGCCTGTTGTCCAGCCCAACAATTATCACTGGATGCCAGAACCAAGCAATACCACATTTGCTAAACAAAACGCAATGGGGAGATGTGACATTGTAATGGTAACCACCCTAGAGATTATTGCAAATACAAATACCATCCAGGGTGGCAGAGCTATCAAGATCCTTCTTGTTATGACGAGCCATCACATTTCACAGAACCACATTTTCCATCTTATCCACCATCTACCTATGATCTTCATCAACAACCAGAACCATCAGAGGAGAAGATCAGTTGCTAAACATGCTCGAAGATATGTTCAAGAAACAAAAAGAAAAGTTAGATACAATGCTTGAAACAAGCCAGAAGAAAACATTTGAAAGTATTCAGAGACAATCAGAATTCATTCAGAGGATGACAAATCAAATGAGACAATTCACAGAAAACCAGAACTACATACCTCAAGAACCAGTTTCAGATGACATAGATGAAGCCTTCGAGTACCAATCATTTCACAATGACACTTCAACAGAGGAGGAGGCTGAGCAGTATCAACAACCAGAGGTATCAGTTCAGGAGCCCGAACCGGCAAAGTCTCAATTTGACTTTTATTATTCAGATTCTGACGAGGATGAAGCTGATCTATTTGTACCAACTGCACCAACAACGGAGGATCAAACTTTCAATCCTCAAAATGAAGATCTTGGAGCATGCTTTACCTTGATGTTTGAAGAAGATCTATCTGAACCATCCATTCCAGTCGTATCAGAGGATGAAAACCTAATGTCAGAAACATCTTTGCATCCTCGGGTTGACAATTTTGAAGCATGTATTTCACAGATGACAGATGAAGAGATGAATACAAGAATTTTACAATACATCTGTGAAGAGAAAGTGGAGCAAGAAACAGAGCAAATGGAGGAGCAAATGTCTGACCTTAATAAAGATCCAGAGCATTCAGGAGAAACATCGCTGTTTTGGGGAGTACAAATTAAAGATATCAACCAGAAGCTTGACAGAATGGAATTTCCATTCCAAGTCAAGCATCATACGAGACCTCCTGATTTTCTTTCTTTCTTTGCAGGAACCACTGGAGTAACAAGGAGCAAAAAGGTGGCACGAGTACTGAATGAGACAAAACTCTTTTTGCCACTTTACCGTTGGAAGAGACCCTTCAAAAGCAACGCTCACGGGATTTCTTTAATCGGACATCCAAAACGACATTGAAACCTCCTTAACAGATGAATTTCAGTCACGTCTGGCTGAAGATGAAAAATTTAGCGCTAGCAGGGAGGCAACCCATGCAATTTGTTGTAATTTGTTTTCATATTTTGTGTGAACTTTTTAATTTTGTGTGTTATTTTTGTAGGGAAAGGCACAAACGAAGCATTTTAAGACAGAAGGAATTGTGTTGGAAATCAAAGATGAGAAACAATTCATTAGCGATGGCTGAATAAGGAATGAAATCTTGAGACACATCCTAATGAATTTATACTAAGCGAGTGGTGTATTGCGTACACAATTCTGTTGCCTTAATTATTGCTTTGATTCGCTTTCTATTGTAATTATCTTTATTTTCGTAGACAGGATCCAGACTTTTTGACCTTTCACGATCTCTTTTGTTGTTTAGCTAACAATCGTCCTTTGGAAGATATTAGTGCTATTATTACTCACCCTTTTTCAGGTACTATAAATTCAGCCCGTCATTGCACTTTTGAAGGCATCCAGAGTTGAAAAAGAATACAAAAAAAAAAATGGAAGCCACTTCAAGAAGATGAGTTGAAAACATCTGCGTGTTTTGCGGTAGTAGTGTTGTACTAAGCCACAATCATAGAAGCAGCACAGGAATTGGGTCGAGTCTTAGCTGCAAGGAATATGCACTTAATATATGGCGGAGGAAATCTTGGACTTATGGGGATCGTTTCAAAGGCTGTACAGGAAGGAGGCAGTCATGTTTTGGGAATCATCCCAAAACCTTTGGCAGAGGCAAATCTTATTGGTTCATCAAACGGAGAGGAACTGATCGTGCCAGGTATGTCTGAACGACTGGTAGAAATGATTAACCGTGCTGATGCTTTTATTGCTTTGCCAAGTGGCTTGGGCACATTGGAGGAAATTTTTATTGTACTGTCTTGGGCGAACTTGAACATACACCAGAAACCGCTTGGACTGTTTAACGTTGATGGATTTTATGATTTTCTTTGTGTGTTTCTTGATGATGCTCGGAGAAATGGGTTCGTGTCAAAACCTTTGAAAGAACTCATCTTTACTGCCAGAACTGCTCATGATCTAATAGACCAACTCATAGTCTATGAACCATAAGTTGACCATATCCTTTCAAAGATAAATTGGTCCTAGGACGATCGTGGTAAGAGGCGTCGAATTAATCTGGATCTTAACCTTTAATTTCATGTAGATTTCAGCTAACCAGGTACGACCTTCTTAACTCTCCTTTTACTGTTTAAGACATTGGGGACAATGTCTCATTTAGGTTTGGGAGAGGAAATTAGTTGATCAGTACCTTGTTTTTAGTTTGTGTGTTATTTTTATTTTTAGTCCAAAATTTTTCGAAAAATACAAAAAAATTGAAAATTTTTCTAAAATTACAAAAATATTTTGTGTTTTTTTTGTGTTTTTGTTTTGACTAAAAAGGTGAAATTGGTAAGAGATAGCCGAGTAAGGAGTTTCCACTCCTGAGACGTATCTCAAACCTATTTCGAAACAAGTTAATTTTTGTTTATTTCCTTTTAAATTATTTAATTTGTGAATTCTCCTTAAAACGGACTAAAATGGATCTTCATATGTTCAGTTAGCAAATATTATCAACATATATAGTAACATACAGACATGAGCTAAAATTGAAAAGTTTGTAATATTCAGTGCTCTAGTTTAATTGGAGGAAACATCTCAAAAAGCAGTGGAGTAAAAAAAAAAAAAAAAAAACTATGAGATCCGGGTTATTAAGTCTGTAAAGGTTTTTAACACCTAGTGCCCTAAAACCAACTGGTTTGGGAGTCACTGGCCCAAAGCTCGTTACATGGATCAAAGATGCTGCAAAAAATATATATATCTGAAGTCTGGGTAATTAAGTCCGTAGGGGTGTCTTAACACCTGGTGCCCTAAAGCCAACTGGTTTGGGAGCCACCGACCCAACACTCGTTACATAGATGGAAGATATTGTATATAAATAAAAAATAGAGAAAAATCAAAGAAAAAATCAGAAAAATTATTCCATTGCTGCAAAAAGATGTGAATTCTGATAGAACTTTAGGACAAAAATATTACTCTCTTATCAACTGCACTTATGACTGTTGTGGGCAAAAATGAGTTGATTAATATTTTGTTGGCTGTGTATATGAAGAATGGTAAAAATAATCGGAGAATTTACTTATTCAGTAATTTAAAATAAAACAAAACAACTAGTAACTTGGAGTAGAAGTTTCACCTGATTAGTCACTAACATCTTTATTCTCTTTTGGCTTGTCTTTTTGCTTTTGTGTGCATTAGTTTTAACTAACTTTTTACTTTTGTAAAATGTTTGTGGGTATCATTGCTGTAAACCCTCACGAGACTACAACTCGTCCACTAGGGACACCTAGGGGTTTAAAGGCATGTTGCATACGCTAAATGCAACCGTGATCCCTACGAAAGTGGCTTAGTTTAATTTTAATTTTATTTTGTTGTTTTGCTCGAGGACTAGCAAAATGTGGTTTGGGGGTGTGATGAGCGGAAAATATATCAATATTTACCGCCCCTCTTACTAATATTTTGTTTAGTTTCTCGGGTTTGATGAACGTTTTGATATGTTTTATTTTATTTTGCAGATAAAATAATATCGGGACTCAATGAAATCATTTAGGACGAAATGTGGATCAAATAAGGGCATTATTGGACTTGATATATTAATTTTGGAGATTGGAAACTTGAAAGGAGGGCGTTTTGACGAAGTGCAGTTTTGGAAATTCCAGTTTTGCGCATCTGTCGTATTTTGGGCATAACTATTTACTCAGATATCGGATTGAGCTGATTCAAGTTCCAGATTAAAGAATACTAAAATATCTACAACTTTTAAAGAGAAAATATTTTCAAATTCTGATGATTTCATGACCGAAATGATGAACAATCCAGAAGTGTGTGAAGTGTAATTATTAAAAGTCATTATCAATCATTTTCAAAGCAAAATATTAATTAAAATAATTAATAAAAATTATCAAATCACCACCAAACAAGATAAGAAATTAGTGGAGCAATTATGGATTTGGTGGAGTAATTAGTGGAGAAATTAATAATGGATTTGGTGGAGAAATTGATTGATGATTTGATGGTGGCAAACTTTGCCTATAAATACCAAGCCATTTCATTTGTAAAATTCATACTTTCTTCTTTGAAATCCTTAATGAAAAAAAAAAAAAGATTGTATCTAGTTTGTTTATTTTTAGTTTTCAGTAATTAATTTTCAATTTCGCACTTTCTTTTCTTTACTTTTCAGTTTTACTTTCTGTAATTTACTTTTACGCATAACACTTTCCTTTCTTTACTTTTTCAGTTTTTATTTTTCAACCATGAGGAGGTAACTTCCCTCTGCCGAGGTGAAAGGTAATTCTTTTACTGTTACTATCTTAGATTATCTCTCCTTAGACACAACATATTCATTATTCTAAAATTTGACTTAAAAAGGAATACCGCTATATTGGTCGGTGGGCTATTTATTTATTTAAACTGTTAAACCTGACTAAGCAAGGATACCGCCAGATTGGTCGGTTGGTAATTTAATTTTGGTTCCGCCTTTATGGCTGATTATTTCTTTATTGCCTACATGGCAGGTTCATGGACAAATTTTACCGCCTTTATGGCTGGTCGGACTTAACTTGACTTAATCAGGGTACCGCCTATATGGTCGGTTGGTTTTAATCTCACAAGTGATTATGTTATACTAAGGGAGATATCTAAGTTAGTAATTAGTAAAAGTAATTCCTTTTATCTTGGCAGTTTATTTTCATTTACTTTCCCGCTTTTACTTTCTCGCAGTTACTTTTTAGCATTTTTATTTTATGTCTTTTAAGTTTTCATTAGCCATAGCTATGTATTGTAACTAAGTTAGTATCTAGGGTTGTGATGAATTTCAATATAACCGGTTTATAAGGGGTTAGGTTATAGGTTGGGTAATTTAAAGATTTATTTATTGAGTCTTAATCTTAATTCTTTTTATTAACTGGCCATTAATAAAATTGATTAGGTAAACTTAAATTGAACTAGACATAGGGATTTTAAGTTTAAGACCTTAGACTCAATAACCCACGATCTTCCTTGAGGATAGATAACCCTTTTAATAAGATTTCCTTACAGGATAGGAATATACCTGTCGGGCGGGGGTAGCCATATTGGAACTTAATCTTAATGAATCTAGGTAATTTGGTTGACATAGACATATGGTTCAATTGGATTATACTAGGTATTTGAAATTGACCATCGGAAGAGGCTTTTACATAAATTAGTGTTCCAGGTTAATAAATCAATATATTACCCAACTTTAAGATAACCACTTCATCTTCTAAATAATATTGGAATTAATCACAACCCTGGATAGTTTTTATAAATTTGGATTTTTCTCAACCTACTTTTAAGCAATTTTATTTACTTGTTTTAAATTTAGAATCATCGTCATTTCAAATCAATCAATCAAACAACCTGTTAGATACTGGTAATCAGTTGGCCCCATAAATTAATAACAAAAAGGTTTTAAGTCCTCGTGGGATCGATACTTTTTATACTACTTGAACGATACGTGCGCTTGCGTTATACGTGTGTGATTACGCCGGTCACTAATCATATGGACTTTTATCATTTATATATCCCGGTAATCTAATTACAAATGATAAAAGAGCAATTTCCTTTTCACATAGTTAATTGTACAACAACACCATGTTCTGTACAAATAGTGATGTTATGGGTCATAATTGTCCAAAAATCTCCCACTTGGCCTATAGCCAATCACTCAAGTGTCTTACACTTGAACTATGTACGGGTCGCTCAAACTTCTGCTGAGAAACTGCTTTCGTCAGTGGATTTGTAAAGTTATCATCGGATGCGATTTATTCGATCATCACATCGCCACGATATATTATCTGAATGAATCAGATGAATAGTTGAAGTATATACTTGGATCGTTGATGAGACCTTTAATTCCTTAGTCTGTGATGTAGCCTAGCTCAGCTGCTAACAGAACTACTCCTAATCCAATTAGGATTATTAAGATCCAAAGTGCTTCTATTGCTACCTCAGCTACAATAATATTCTGCTTTTGTTGTTTATACGGCAACAATATCTTGCTTGGAAGATTTCCAACTCACTGTTCCGTTATTCAAACTATATATTATCTTTATTACGACTTATAGTTGTTTTTATCGGTTTGGAAACTTGCAGCAGTGAACCCAGTCACTTCAAGTTCTCTTTCTCCATAGCTTAAGAAAGCATCCTTGGATTGGCCTGATTGTGACTCCATATGCTCAAAGCATATGAGACACCAGGTCGCGTACATTTATTTCAATGTACGAGTTCTCAGAGAGTGTCGATAACTTTTAGATCTATCCCAGTAGATCCTTATTCCTAGAATAAAGGTTGTCTCTCCCAAGAATTCTATGGAGAATTTTTCATGAAAACCAAGCTTTCACCGATTGTATTATGGGAATGTCATTTCCAAGAAATGATATATCATCTTTATTTAGGACAATCACTGTTAATGCGGTTCTTGTGTATTCGAAGATTGTGGTACAGTTTCATCCTTGATGAAATGTTTGTGTTCCATTAAGGAATCGGTGCCTGGAACAGTATTACTCCGATTTTCATCGAGTTTTACTTTCTTCCCACTTACCACTGCATATAGTTATTCCTCTTAGGAAAACCGCATGGCAAGCAACAATTACATTGTTCTCTTGTGAGTTGTATAAGTACTATATTTTGGTTACCCTAGGATAACCATTTACAAATTAGGCACTTATCCGATTTGGGTTTTAGTTTGGTATCATCCAAACATATGCCTAGCATTCCCAAATCTCCAGGAATGAGAAAACCTTGTTTCTTTCCTGTTCATATCTAATATGAAGTCTGTCAAACAGATTTTTATGGAACCTTATTCAAAATAAGTATTGCACTGTTTAATGCGTATCCACATAAGGAAAATGGTAGCTCAGAGCGACTCATGATTAACCTTATTATGTCTAACAAAATTTGTTTTCTCTGTTCGGACTCACCGCTCAATTGAGGTGTTCCGGGAAGAGTCCTTATTGAAAGAATATTATACTCTTTCAAATATTTGAAAAACTTATTGCTTAAGTATTTTCCACCACGATCTAACCGTGACGGTTTAATACTTTAGCCGATCTCTCTGTCTACTTCGTGCCGAAACCCTTTGAATCTATCAAAAGTTTCCGATTCGTGTTTCAAAAGAAACACATAACCATAACGCGATGCCACATCCGTAAAATTTACGAAGTATTCATATCCACCTCTAGCCTAGCTAGATATGGGCCCACTTATGTCACTATGAACGAGGGCTAACAGATCGGTGGCACTTGTACTTTTACCAAGTAAAAGGTGTTTTAGGCACTTTGCCTAATAAACTAGATTCGTAGACATTATTTGATTAGAATCAAATCTGTCCTAGTACCCACTCTTCGAAAGTGTGGATATACGAGTCTTGTTTAATGTGTCCCAGACAACAATGCCACAAATGAGTCTCATCTGATTAAATCAGTTTGAGCTATTTGTTTGTCACCTTATATGTTTGAGATTATTTTATATTCAAAATATAAATACTGTTATTCACATCTAATGTGTTTATCTCAATATCATCTTTATAAAATAAAACACTTTAGTGTTCTAGAATATAAAGGTATACCCGTAACGAGTTATACTCTGATATAGAGATAATATTTCTAGTCAAACTAGGTACATTTTAACAATTTCCTAATTTAAGTACATACCCAAAGGGTAGTTCCTAAACTTAGGTTTCTACGGTTAAAACAACGACTCTCGTCCTGTTTTCGACTCGCAGATTAATCTCAACTGAAGTCAGTCTTCTGCTTATCAGCAGATCCCGCACATCAGTACATATTTATGTACAATACTTAGTATCAAAATACAATTTTGAAACTAATAGTGAACATGTTTATGACTAACATATTTGAAGCCGGAGCCTTGCCCCTCTTCTCTTCCTTCATGTATGCCTTGTCTATACGGCAATCACGCTTCCAGTGACCCATTTGCCATATTTTAGGCAGACATCTTGGGATATGTCCTTTGTCTTCCCAGAAGACTGTGATGATTTTGCCTTTGCCCCTTTTAGAAGCTCTGGCTCTGCCTCCTTGAGCATAGCCTTCAACTCTCCAAGAGTTTACTCTTGGTTCTAATGAACCTGCCCCAGCTTTCGGGTAGAGACTATAAGATCAAATCTTTGGTAGTCTCGGCCACGTAGGTAATGCCCAGCTAACCTCGCTGATCGATGTCAGCAATCATCTGTGACACCTAGTGCTTGACAGATGTACCCTCTGACAAACACGAGCTTAAGAGCTTCTTATGCAATTTGTACTTCTAAGATTTAAGAATAAATCTATGAATATCTTTAATTTCATCATCATGGTTCAAGGATCTAATCCTTAATTCTAACGACGAAATTAAAGTGTCATTGCAACAAGTATAAAGGATTGAGCACTAAAGTTATCATCACATGAATCTTCCAAAGATCATGCTCTACTATTTGCTCAACTCCGGGCTTAGGCCCAAGATGTTACTCTATCAAATAGAATAATTTCTCAGTTCCCAGGACTATCATGAGGTTCTATTCCCAATTTGAAAATTAAAGCCGTTTAAAGACATTTTTACCTAGTATTATGTTTTAAACGCTAATCTTTTAGTTATCTTGATTGCTATAGTCCAACTATCCAATCAACAATTTCGGGTACTATTGATTATAATGATTACTATAGTCTAACTATATAATCAACTATAATTTAATTATTTCAATTCAAATATATTGATTACTATAATTCAATTAAATAATCAACTATAAATTGAAGTAGTTTGAATACAGTCCAACTGTTTAATTTAAAACAACGATTAAATATTAGTCCAACTAATATATTTATATAATGACGAAAAATTAAAATGAGCGCGTATTGGCAAGTATCTAAACGAAATTGTAAATTTAATACTTGCCTCCCACTATTTTTCGACGAGCCTCTAACCCTCTGTTGAGTACTCGGGAAACCTTGTTTCATAGTGGGCTAGTATCCCGTTAAATAACACACAATCTTGACTTTGGCCAACAAGCTGTATGATATTTAACTGGGTAGATCTCTAAGATCAATTGATCTCATCCAATTCCTAAATCCAGTAGGTGGACATCCAAGTCCGAAACATATATCTAATATATGTAAATATATCCAATATATTGCCTAACCTTTTTCCTCTGAATCAATTAAGCCTTGGTTTTGGCACAACAAACTTAATGATTTCAGTTAAGCGGGACCCATTGACCTTGGAAAGCTTCGTAATCGATGTCGATGGACAAGAAGTGATCTTGACTGTGGCCAACAAATCACAACTTGGACAAGACATCCGATATAGAACAAAGCCTTCATGATTCAAACACATCCGCGATGGATAAAGGTCTTGACTTTGGCCAACAAACCAGTGCCAATCTTGGATCTTGAGAATGAATCATTCAATGGAAGGAAAAACGCTTAATATTTGTTGAGGGTTTTTTCGCGTAATTGGCAACCAATTAATTATCTTTGATTAAATCTCATCATATACCCTTAAACATGCATTCTAAAAGCATAATAAGGCGCGATAAATAAATTAATAATGATATGCGGATGGATATTTAAAACAACTTGTTCCTATAACAAATCTCTCACTTTCCTCTCTCCCGCTTGCACAAATCTTACTTCTACCCAATTACATAACACTTCTAAAGAAACCTCATTTACATTGAGGGGAATAGGTGAGAAGAGAAATACAAAGAGTCAAGAGGTAATAGGCTAGACACGCAGGTCCAATTTAATAAATTCCAAATTTATTACAACAATTTCCAAAATTGCCCTCATCCATCTAATATCCATCCGATATACATTATTCATACATCACATCCATGTATTCACACAAGGCATGTTATCAATCAATCTAATCCAATTAATTAATCTGAAATTAATGACCATCCAATGTTCAAACAACGATTTGATTTGCGCGAGTCCAACTCGTTTTAAGAATAAGTACTCAAAGTACGAATTCTTGAATTATATCAAACTACAATATTAAATCCAATTTAATTTCTATTCAATACTAATTCCTTATTTAATTCCAAATTAAATAATTACACTTTATTAATGAGCCTTTGCGACTTAGATTCTAAATCTAATCTTTACGGGTCTCGAAGCCCAATTAACATCCAATGTCATTTTAATTAAAGTCCAATGGGATTTCAATTAATTTATAAGGCATGGACTTTGGCAACCAAAGCCCAATAATGAATCACCCTTTGCCAAAAATCAATTTAGGCCCATTAGGCCCAATTAAAATTTTAAAGGTCCATTATATTATATTTGGACTCTATGGATATGGTTTTTGGCCCAATTGGATCCAACCAATTAACCTAAACCAAACTTGGCCCAACCAAGCCCATTAAGCCCAAATACAACTTTATTAGCCCAATTCCAAATTTAGCCCAACCAATTTAATCACAATATTCCAAATATCACAATTAAATTATTTAAAGTGTATTAGCCATAATTAATTAGTCAAATTAACATTTCCAAAATACCAATTTACATAATTAATCATGCTTATCATCATCAACACATGTCCAACATTATTGAATCAAAAAAATCAATTCATTTCCATGCTATACATGTCACGACAATTTAGGGTTTTTCAAATCCGATTTCGATTTTAATCCAATTAAATCCTAAATCAATTTATCCCAAGTCTTTCAACTCATCCAATGATCAAAATACAAAATTACCATGACTTTAGGGCATTGCTAACTTTCGGCCAAGCCTAATTTTTGGGGAAAATCTAATCCAATTCAATTTTCATCAAATTGATCATGCATAACTCTAAGTTATCATCATTCAAGCATTCTCAATCAAACAATTTCATCAAAACATGCTCAAATCAATTTTACCCAAATTTAAAGCTAAGAACCCTAATTCCAATTTCATGTTTAATCAAGGCTCTGATACCATTGTTGGGTTTTCTAGGTCAAACCAAGATCATATTAAGCGATGAAAAGTGCGAATACATCAAAGTAAAGTTGCAAAAATACTCACTTTGATCGGCTTTGCGATGAACACAAAATAATTCCTTGAAGCTCTCGGCCAAGGTCCCTTGATGTGCTCCTTGTGTTCCGGTCAACCCCCTTTGTGTGCTCCAAGTTCCAAGCTTTGTGAATGATGATTCCATGCTCATGAATGGGTTTCCCTATCACCTTTGTGAGACTCATTGTGTGCTAGCACTTGTGAAAATTTGCAACAAATCTTCCAATTTTCCTTCTTTAAATTCGGCCAAGCCTTAGAATTTTTGAGAAGAAAAATCTACTCTTTTGCCGTGAGGGAGAGGGAGAGGGAGAGTGAGAGAGGATGAGTTGTGTGTTTTTGTGTGTTGTGTAATCTAATTACACAAAAATGAAAGTCAAATAACAAAAAATAATAAAAATGGTAAATGTCTTTCAAGCCATCACACTAGTATGTTCCACACTCAACCACCAACCAACAACTTCCATCATATTAAAGTGATAAAGTTGACTAGTGATGTGACGCGTGATGTGACTTGTGGGCCCCACTTGATTCAAAATGCGAGTGGGCCCGAAAACACTCTCGGGCTCGGGTTCGCTAATTCTGAATTAACGAATTTTCCATTGCGACGTAATTAAATCAAATTTAATTAAATAATTATGCCTAGCAAAATTACTATTCACGTCGCTAGCGAATTAATTCTAAATTAACTCGTTTGCCCGAATTAAAATCCAATTTTAAATCCGCGTCGAAATCTAATTTCGTATAATATATTGAATATATTATTTTATCGATTAATTCCAAATTAATCATTCTCTCTCTTTAAATAATATTTTAACCCAGATAAAATATCTCTCTAATTAATCCTAGATTAATTTTCTCTCTCTTATAATTAATCCCAGATTAATTATGTCTGAGTCATACGTCATTGGTGAATCTTCGGAAAGCGACCCATGAGATCCCTGGATATATTGGCAGTAAATCCGGTCGTCGGACTATCTGAACACGTACGTACCTAGTACTACGTTTTTACCGATTTACAAGACATGGTTGGCTTCTAGCAAAGCACCGTGCCTACCCAATTCTCCAGAAATATTCTTAAAGGAATATGTAATCTATATCAGGCGTAATATATATAGTATTGCGTATTGCGATCCAGTATCGGATGTCACGTGCTAGGCCTGGGGTTGGAATTGTGTCTGCCCCGTACGAAGCACATATCGGATCTCTGGTAACTAGTCTCTATAATCGGATAAACATAACCTAGTCATAATATCCCGATAGCTTCATCATATAAGAGTATCAGTTCCGTATCCTACGTGATCATCATCTCCACTATAACTAGAGTTATACTTCCATCTTGACATCACACCCAATACACTACGATTCTTAATATACCCAGAAGAGGCGTACACAGAACATGTTAAAGCCTTGGACGACCAAAACCAAAGTATATTGATTGTCGCAAGTATTAGCGATGTAAGTCTCAGGTTAAGACCAAATACACCTACCCTGATTCGGACTTCCATAGACACATAGTCATACTACCAATGGAATTCCGAGGGGTCTATCCAGAGCGAAACTATTTCCGTACCATCGGAAAACACAACCTCATATTACACTTGTATGAGTATCCAATACCCAAATATATGAGAACTATGCTGTTATGCTCCCACAACGCGCACAAGTGCAATACTAGTCTATTCTATATTATCGATGTCCAATCTCGATAATACTACGACTAGGGATGTTTTAATGATTAAACCTTAGTGGATTAATACCGTCTCATATCTTATTAATCTGGAACTAATCATATGGACTTTTATCATTTATATATCCCGGTAATCTAATTACAAATGATAAAAGAGCAATTTCCTTTGTCACATAGTTAATTTGTACAACAACACCATGTTCTGTACAAATAGTGATGCTATGGGTCATAATTGTCCAACACTAAGAAGATTCTTCAATTTCAACATCATGTTATAAAGATCTGATCCTTTGTTCTGACGACGAAATTGATGAGTCATTGCAGCAAGCATGACAGACTGAGCAGTAAAGTCATCATCTCGATGAGTCTTCCAAAGCTCATGATATACTGCCCGCTCATGTCCAGGCTCAAGCCCGAGAGGTCTCTCTATAACATATAGCAACTTCTCAGATCCCATAACAATCCTAAGATTCATTTCCCAGTCCAGAAAAGTGGATCTGTTAAAGACATTCTCACCCATGATTATGTCCCTAACGCTAATCTTTCCAGCCATCTTGATTGCTATAGTCCAACTATCCAATCAACGATTTCGGGTACACTCAAAATGCAATGGTTACTATAGTCCAACTATATAACCAACTACAAATGGAGTAGAGTTGAGTACAGTCCAACTGTTCAAAGAAAGCAATAAAAGATATTAGTCCAACTAATATATATATATATATATATATATAACGATATATAATAATAAAAGAGCGTGTATTAGCGAGTATTAAATGAAATTTCAAATTTAATACTAGCCTCCCACTAATTTTCGGCGAGCCTCTAACCCTCTGTTGAGTACTTAAATAACACACAACCTTGACTTTGGCCAACAAGCTGTATGAAACTTAACTAGGTAGATCTCTAAGATCAATTGGATCTCATCTAATTCCTAGATCCGGTAGGTGGACCTCCAAGTCCAAAACATATATCCAATATATTTACTAATATTTTCCCCTGAATCAACTAAGCCTTGGCTTTGGCTCAACAAGTTTAATGATTCAAGTTAAGCGCGACCCATTGACAGTGGGAAAGCTTCGTAATCCACGTCGATGTTCAGAAGTGACCTTGACTTTGGGCAACAAGTCACAACTGCCCAAGACATGCGATGTATAACAAAGCTTTCATGGTTCAAACACATCCGTGATGGACAATGATCTTGACTTTGGCCAACAAATCAAAGTCAATCTTGGATCTTGAGAGAGAACCACTCAATGGAAGGAAAACGCTTAATATAAAAGTGAGGGTGTTTGTCGTAAATTGGCAACCAATTTATTATCTTTGATTAGTTCTCATCATACACCCTTAAACATGCATTCTAAAAGCATAATAATACGCAATAAAATTTAATAATGATATGCGGATGGATATTCACAAATTTGTTCCTAGAACAAATCTCTCTCTTGCCTATCTCCTGCTAGCACTTTACATTCTTCTACCCAATTACATAACACTACAAGAAACCTCATTTACATTGAGGGGAATTGGTGAGAAGAGAAATACAATGACATAAGGAGGTGATAGGCTGGACACGCAGGTCCAATTTCAAATAAATACCATATTTGCAATAATTTCCAAAATTGCCCCCACCCATCTAATATACATCTGATATACATTATTCAACAAATACATCCAAGTATTCACACATAGTATGTTGTCAATCAATCTAATCCAATTAATTAATCTTTGATTAATGACCATCCAATGTTCATACAACGATTTGATTTGTGCGAGTCCAACTCGTTTAAGAATAAATACTCAAAGTAAGTATTCTTGAATTATATTGAACTACAATTTTAAATCCAATTTAAATTGTATCCAATACTAATTCATGTTTAATTACAAATTAAACAATTACATCTATTATGATGCCTTTTTAGACTTGGATTCCAAATCCAATCCAAATGGGTCTCAAATGCCCAATTAGCATCCAATGCCAATTCAATTAAGTCCAATGGGCTTTAATTAATTCTTTAGGCATGGACTTTGGCCATTATGGATCAAACCCAAAATGCCAAGGCCCATTTAGGAATCACCCTATGCCAAAAATCAATTTTGGCCCATTAGGCCCAATTAAATTATTAAAGGCCTAAAGTCATATTTTGGAGTTTATGGAAATGGTTTAGGCCCAATTGGATCCAACCCAATTGTCCAAAACCATACTTGGCCCAACCAAGCTCATTTAGCCCAAATACAACAAATTAGATTAACATAATATTCCAAATATCACATTAATCCAATTAAAGTGTAATTAACACAATTAATTAATTAATCTAATATTTCCAAAACATTAATTAATCTAATTAATCATGTTTTACTTTCAATTCATGTCCAATACAAATTTAAGCAAAATCAATTCATCCAACATGCTTCATACTCACGACAATAGGCAAGAAATAACATCCAATTTTGATTTCAATCCAATTAAATCAACAATTAACATTCATTTCATGCCAATAACACATCCAATTGTCAAATTTCAAAAATTACCATGAGTAAATCTAGGTCCATAGTTTCGGTCATGCTAAGGGATTTGGGGAAATTTTGATCCAATCAATTTTTCACAATCCAATGATGCACAACTCTTAGTTATCATCATCAAATCATAACCAAACAATCAATTTCGAATTTACATGCTCCAAGCACAAAATCCCCAAATTAAAGTTATGAACCCTAGAATTCAAATCATGCTTAGAAGGCTCTAGATACCATTGTTAGTGTCCTACACATGCCACAAGATCTCTAAGATATGATTTGTGTGTGAATTATCAAGATAAGTTGCGGAAAAACTTACATTGATCGGTTGAGAATTTTCAAAAATCATTTGTTTGGATGAAGCTCCAAGCTTTATGATGAGTTCCAAACCCTTAGGTGAGTTTCCCTATCACCTTGTTTGACTCTCCAAGTGCTAGCAAGTATGAATTTTTGAAGCAAAATTTTTCCTACCAAGTTGAGAGAAATTCGGCCATGTAGAGAGAAAAAAAATGAGAGATATGAGTGAATAGTCCTTGACTTGGTTGGTGTGTTGGATAAATGCATCCAATTAATAAGCCCAACCACTTCCATCAACTTTGTGACAAGTGATGTAAGTAAAGTGGGTCCCACCACTTTAAATTCAAAATTTAAGTTGGCTTACACAACACACAACTTGACTTTGGGCTCGGGTTCGTTTAATCCGATTAAACGAATTTCCCGTCGCTTGATAAGTAAATCCAATTTAATTAAATAATTATGCATTGCAAAATTATTACGAAAGTCTCTTACCAATTAATTCCAAATGAATTCGTTTGCCAGAATTAAAATCCAATTTTAATCTCGTATTGAAATTCAATTTCAATTAATATATCCAATATATTATTTTAGCCCAAATAAATAAATTTAATAGAAAAATCCAATTTAACTATTAAATTTATTTTATCGATTAATTCCAAATTAATCGCGTTCTCTCTTCTAGACAAATTAATCCCAGATTAATTCTTGCCGCAATTAATCCATAGATTAATTTTCTCTCTCATAATTAATCCCAGATTAATTCTGTTCGAGTCAAATGTCATTTGTGAATCTTTGGGAAGCGACCCAAGAGATTCCTTGATATGTTGGCAGTAAATACGGTCATCGGACTATCCGAACACGTGCGTACCCCGTACCACGTTCTCACCGATTTACAAGACATGGTTGGCTTCTAGCAAAGCACTGTGCCTACCCGATTCTCCAGAAATATTCAACGAGGAATATATAATCTGTATCAGGCGTAGTATACAAAGTATTGCGTAATACGATCCAGTATCGGATGTCTCATGCTAGGCCTAGGGCTGGCCCTGTGTTTGCCCAGTACGAATCATATATCGGATCCCACGTAACTAGTCTCTGTAATAAGATAATCATAACCTAGTCATATTATCCCGATAGCTGCAGCATTTAAGAGTACTAGTACCGTATCTTGTGTGACCATCATCTCCATATGACTGAAGCGATACTCCCATCTTGACATCACATCCATTACACTACGATTCTCGGTAAACCCAATATAGGCGTACACAGAACCTGTTAAAGCTTCGGACGACCAATACCAAAGCAAACTGATTGTCGCAAGTAATAGCGATGCAAGTCTCAGGTTAAAGATCACATACACCTACCCTGATTCGGATTCCTATAGACACATAGTCATAATACTAATGGGACTCCGATGGATCTATCCAGAGCGAAGCTGTTCCCGGTCCAACGGCTAACAGAACCTCATATTACACTTGCATAAGTATCCAATACCTAAATATATGAGAACTATGTCGTTAAGCTTCCATAACACCCACAAGTGTAATAGTAGTCTATTCCGCATTATCGATGTCCAGTCTCGATCGATAATACTACGACTAGGGATATTTAATGATTAAACCATTCGTGGATTAATACTGTCTCATATCTTATTAATCTGATTTAACCATATGGACTTTTATCATTAATAATCCAAGTAATTCAATTACATAATGATAAAATAGCAATTTCCTTTTGTCACATAGTTAATTTGTACAAAAACATAATGTATTTTTACAAATAGTGATGTTATGGGTCATAATTATCCAACACAAGATTCCCCATGCTTCCTCCTTCATCTTTATAAGGAGGTCTTGAACTATTTTGTAATTAAGGTTTGAAATCGAATAAAATTCCTTATGTACTATCCATCATGTCTTGCTAAACCAATTTTTATGTTCTCTTAAAATTATAAAGAAGGTCATCAATATTCCACAAAAGTTCATCTCAATCTTAACTACAAGTATGTTATACACTCGCCTCTACTAAGGATCTTGTATATCATAACGTAGTAAATTATTTTTAACTACAAGTATGATCTACACTCGCCTCTCTTGAGGATCTTGAATATCAAAATATAGTAAATTATTTATTTTCTATATCTAGGTGGTCTCCTCTGTAAAGTATTGTTCACCTATTGATAAGGCCAAGGAGTGCCATTTATTTAGGGTGGTAAGGAAACACAAAGAGTAACTTGATCTATTGTTATTTTTTTTTTTTTTATATATTATTAGTATATTTATGTTATCTATTCAATTATAATTTCTTTTAATGTGCCTCAACTTTATCCATCAAAGTTATTCTAAAAATAATTCTCAAAGTCAAATTTTTATTTAAAATATTTTGATTATTTTTGAATTTTTATAAAGTTATTTAAATTAATGTATACATTTTATAAAAATATACATCTTTGGCATAGTGGTAAAAATATATACTTTATTTAAGCTTGAAGTCTCTTAAGTTCAATATGTAACATTCACAAATAATTAATTTTCTTTATTTACACAAAATATGTGGGCAGACTCGCAAGTGGGGTTGACAAATAGATACGAATTTGAAAACTCCTACCACATTTTAAGTGTGTATTATTTAAACCAGAGTTTCAAAAAAATCCAATAAGAACATAAATTTTTTTTTTTTTTGAAAATGATATGAAATTCATTCATAAAAACATCATAAAGATGTAATTACACAGCCAAATAATAGCTCGAAAAATAAACTTAGGATATCCTAAGACTCAAGCTAATTAGGATAAAACCTAATAACATAAGGCAAAATATGCATTATGTGTTTCCCGTAACTAATAGAAATACATATTCACACCTAAAACTACTCAGGAACAGGAGGAATTACGGGTCCGGCCTGGTCTCCCCACCTCAGCCTCTCAATGCAAAGTCGGTGACTACATATCCCTAATTAGAAGTGAAACAACACAAAACATACTTTGAACATAAACTTATACAACAACATACAATCAATCTAATACAAAAAAATTAATAGATCTATGAGATAAAATAGATGTCCCGTGAAATACTGAAAAACTTTTCAGTCTTCACCATCCGATCTACACCATTAATCTGCACCAAATCTTCTATATGTTGATGAAAAGATTATTAAAACCTGCAAGAACAGGAAAAAAAAACCAATATAAAATTGGATATAAAACCACTACGAAGAGTGGAGCCACAGATCTAACAAATCCGGGGAACAAAAGCCAAACCCAAACACCATCCAAAACACGCACAAAAAAGGGTGATGAGGGCTGCCGAGTGGTTCACCGGATGAAAAACCGGTGAACCATCGGAGACAAAAACGAGTGAGAAAATGAGGGAAACATGATAGGAAATGAAGAAAATAGAGGAGAGCAAAAAGGAAATAAGGAAAAAACACATGTGGAGACAGAAAACTAGAGGATTGGGAGCAAATGCGGGGGTGCATGAGGAAGGGGATTTTCCGATGAGGACACTAAACATGAAGGGGGAGAAGGAAAAAAAGAAGGAAAGAGGGCTGATTTTTTAAAACCGTGTACCATTTGCCGCCGACCACACATCTCTAAGTGTGGTCGGCGACGCAAGCCATCTGCAAACTTAGGGTTTCTCTGGGAGTTGAGAGAGAGAATCACTTAATTTAATAAGAACATAAATTTAAAGTGTAAGAAATTAAAGTTTCCAATATCTTGAAAATATTAATAAATAAAATTTAAATTTGGAGATGAGATTTTCCAAGCTCGGCTTAGTTATTAACCCAACCCGAAAGACACAACTCATGATGCGGCATGCAGACTGCGAGTCGGGCCGGACCAATCTTCTGCAAACTACCGCACTGCATGACTCGGCCTGTCTACTCAATAAGCTAAGATCTCACTTTTGACTAGTCAGACCGGCATAATTAGTTGAACATCTCTAGGAGATATATATACACACACCCAAAAAAAAAAATTGGGGGTGTGTAAAAGCGATTTCGGTTTGGAAAAATCAGTTCCTAATTTTTTAAAAATGAAATCTACCTAATTAAATAGGGTACCCTATTTATAGGTTCCTAGGGTTTGATCTAGTTTCGGATTATTCTATTTTCCATTTTTTTCAATATATTTTTTGTTTCATTTTAAAAAATAATAATAATTGATATTTCATTATTCAATATACGTTTAATTTGAGATTTGAGTGGGGTGAATGTACATTATTTAAGTAATAAACTTAAACTTTCCTTAAATTTTTGTTTTTTTTTAAAAAAAAAATATATTAATTTTATAATATAAAATATCCAATTAATATTTTATAATTAGCCATCTCATTTCTGACGAATCAGGTCTGCTCGGTCACAAAGTCAACCTTCCATAAACATGAGCGTGTTAGGCTGACGTGTGTGAAGCTGAACAAACGGATCAATTAAAAATTGATTCGTAAGCCCATGGCCGTTAAAACGCTCCGTTTTGCCGTTCTGGACATACCATCTCTTCTTCTCTTTCATCAATGAGTGAGTCTGTGTAATGTGATCCCTCTCTCCAACACTTAACACACAAAATATCTGCTTACAATCAAACTGATTCCTTAAAATGACAGTTTTGTCCTCCTTCGTCAGGAGAGCTTCGAGTGCTTTCAATGGCAACTCTACTTACACCAGGCTTCTCGTTCTCAGCACATTCAGGTTCTCATTTCCTCACAACTCTAAAAACTTTTGGTTGTTGAGAAAATGTGAGAGAAAGCTAGAAATTAGAAAATACTATATTATACATTGGATCAAGTGTCTATATTCCGCTGGAAGTTTCATATATACTCTTCAATTATTTGATACGCTTATTTAATCGAGCTGTTCAAGTATTTATTTTTTGTAAATGCTATCCAATTATAATCATTATTGATGATTAAATGAGAAATTATAGATGCAGCTTCTTGTTACCCTAAAACAGGAAGCACAATATATGACTAGTCACAGGTGTAATACATATTGTGCAGATGATGAAGTTTTGTTTTGGGCATGTCTAATTGCATGTTTCTTTCTTTTGAACTATTGCAGTGGAGGGGCTATAGTGGCATACTCTGAATCGCAATCAGAGCCTGCCACTCCTAGACATGAATTTGGTCAAGAGGAGCCTGCCACTCCTGGTAATGAACTTGGTCAAAAGGAGGACAAGAAGAAGAGAGTAGTGTTACTTGGAACTGGATGGGCTGCTGTTAGTTTTCTTAAAGATCTGGATGTTTCTTTATATGATGTTCAGGTTGTTTCGCCTCAGAATTATTTTGCATTCACCCCTTTGTTGCCTAGTGTCACCTGTGGAACAGTAGAAGCACGGAGCATCGCTGAGCCTGTCCGAAACATTATAAAGAAGGTAGTGGGAATAAAAGAAGAACTTCAAAAAACTTTTACCTGCATCATGAGATGCACATCTAGAAATATCTCAAAATTTTTTGATAAGTTCTCTTACACATTATCATACTTCATATGTTTATTTGTCACTTTTTGTCCATTAGTTGCTTTTGAGCTCTTGACATTGCAATTATCAGACTGTGATTACTCTAGGGAATTGATTTGTTATTATTATTTTTTAAAATTGACAGAGAAACGCAGAAATTCAATTTTGGGAGGCAGAATGCATCAAGATTGATGCTGCAAACAACAAGGTTTTCTGTAAGTCTAATATTGAAAAACTAAACAGAGATTTCTCTCTGGAATATGACTACTTAATTATAGCAGTAGGAGCTCAAGTGAATACTTTTGGCACCCCTGGTGTACTGGAGAACTGCCATTTTCTAAAGGTAAAGTAATTAGATTTAATAGAGTATGAAAGTATGCAGCATTTGTTCATAAATTTGAGTATTCAAATGCGGCTTTTTGATGTTTCTGACTTTTCTTTCATCGTCATTTATCTTTAAGTTGCATAAAAATAAATTGCTATCATATTCTTTGATAATGCTCAATCATTGACTGCAGGAATTAGAAGATGCTCAGAAGATCCGCAGGACTGTGATCGATTGTTTTGAAAAGGCTGTCCTTCCTGGCCTAAGTGAAGAAGAGCGGAAGATGAACCTTCATTTTGTAATTGTTGGAGGTGGGCCCACTGGTGTGGAGTTTGCTGCAGAATTGCATGACTATATCGAAGAAGATTTAATCAATTTGTATCCTATGGTTAAAGATCTTGTGAGAATAACAATGGTCCAATCTGGAGATCATATTTTGAACACGTAAGGAACCAACCATACAAAATTTATATAATATCAATTGTGATTATACATCAATGAAAGATGGAAGTGTGTTTCTTTTCTGTCATATATATCATGAATGAGATACTAAATCCCATAATATCCGCAGGTGATGCCTTTTAGACACCGTAAAGGCATTGTTTTGAGCAGCTGAAAACCACAATGAGTTAGAGTGGTCTGGAAAAGCATAAATTCAGGATTTCAACTTGTTGGTGTGTGACAAAAATAAGGAGTAAAATAAAACTACATAGTATAGCATACACTTTTTGGTCATAGTGAAATTTATTCCATCAGTTTAAATGGTTATTATCTGTATATATAAAATCTTCTACCAATTGGGATAGAGCTTAGATGAGATATATTTAGCATATGCTTCTTATTTGGAAGTATTTATGTTGTTCTCAGTAGAAAAAGCATACGATAAAGTATCAAGAGAAATTCTTTGGAGAGTACTAGAAAAGAAGGGAGTACTTATTGCTTATATTCAAGCCATTAAAGATATGTATAAAGATGTAATGATTTGTGTTAGGACTCAAGCAGAAGTAACAAGACACTTTCCTATTACCAAAGGCTTACAACAAGGTTCTGCATTGAGCTCTTATTTTTTTGCTTTAGTGATAGATGTAATTACTAAGAATATCCAAGATGAGGTGCCATGGTGTATGCTATTTGCTGATGATATAGTATTGGTGATGAGTTTAAAGAAGATGTAGAGGCTAAACTTGAGATGTGGAGAAAAACCTTAGAAGTTAAAGGCATGCGCTTAAGTAGATTTAAAATTGAACACATGGTGTTTGAGTTTAACAAAGGTTGGAGAGGTAATGCGGTAGAAATAAGAATTGGAAACCAATCAATCTCAGGTAGCGAGTGCTTTAAGTACCTCGAGTCCATCCTTCAAAAAGATGGAGTAGTCGATCGAGATATGCATTGAATCCAATCGGGTTAGAGGAAATGAAGATGTGCGTCTGGGGTCTTATGAGATCGCGACATTCCTTTAAAATTTAAAGGCAAATTTTATAGGACCGCCTTGAGACCTGCAAAGCCTTATAGAATAGAATGTTGGGCAATAAAGCATCAACACGCCAAAAAATGAAGGTAGCGGAGATGAGAATGCTTAGATAGATGTGTGGGTGGACTAGAAAAGATAGTTAGAAATGAAGTAATTAGGAAAAAAATTTAGGTGTAGTACTGAATACTGATTGATGATGAGAGAAACAAGGTTAAGATGATTTGGACATATTCAACGTAGACCTTTAAGTGATCCGGTGAGAAAAGTAGAGCAAATGGTGCTGCCATATGTCAAGCGAGGAATGAGAAGGCTTAAGTTGATATGGTCAGAAACCATAAAAAGAGACCCAAGTGTTATGGAACTTGATGAATCAATAATCTCAGATAGAGCATAATGGCGTTAAAAGATCCATGTAGCCAACCTCACCTAGTGAGAAAAGACTTTGTTTTGTTTGGTTTGGTTTGGTTTCAGTATGACATCATTTTCTCATTCATATGAGTGCATTTAAGTTTCAAGGAACTCCAAATCGTTCTGTTCTCAATTTTTTCGTTTTATGTGGTATTCTGCATACTTATTAAAATCATTCCATGCACAATCAATATTCATTCACAATAATTTATTTGTTTCTAATATATTGTAATTCAATATTTTGGCAAGATTATCATTCGAAAACTTACAAATTTAATGCGCTGTGTCTGCAGATTTGATGAAAGAATTAGTTCGTTTGCTGAAAAGAAATTTCAAAGAGATGGTATTGAAGTTCTAACAGGATGTCGAGTAATTAATGTTTCTGATAAGGAAATAACGATGAAGATAAAATCAACAGGAGAGGTTTGTTCAGTACCCCATGGAATGGTTTTGTGGTCCACTGGCGTGGGGACTCGTCCAGTTGTAAGGGACTTCATGGAGCAAGTTGGTCAGGTAGGCTGCATAAATTCTTCATGCTTGTAATGACATTAAATTTGAAATTTCTATCTTGACTGTCATTTTTCCCACCCCAACTTCATTTATTCTAGGTTTGCTCATTATGTGCAGTCTAAAATGGAGACATAGATTTTATTTTTTTGTCAAATCGAAATTCTATAATTAATGGTTATTACTGATTAGAGTTTACTCAAGTGCTTATGCTTGGAATTTTGTTTTGCAGAGTAAGAGACGTGTCCTCACAACTAATGAATGGCTGCGTGTTAAGGAATGCGAAAATGTGTATGCCATTGGTGATTGTGCTACAATAGATCAACGTAAAATCATGGTATGTGAAGCTTTAGCAGGTTCATTATATTCTTAGATCTGCTGAATTGGCTTCCTTTGGCTACTTTGTTTTGTTCTCCGTCATGGTTGCATCTCTAAGTAATTACAGATTCTTCATGAGTTCTGGTTTTTTTGATAATATTAAACTCCTTGTACAAGTAATTTTATCAGATAACGATCTCAATGGTTAAGCAGACATTTAGTTGTCTTGTGTTGGTTTAATTTTACAGTGGTTTAAGAAAGAAAAACTTTTGAATGTTTGGTAGAAGAGGAAAATAAACATATATCCAATTAATATTTATATGATTTGATATCTGATATCCGCATTTCCTTTTCGGTGAATGTATCTCTTGATGAAGTCCAAAAAAATACTAATCAGTAAAACCTGACCAACCAATACGGCAGATATGCCAAGCTGAGGGACCTGAGCCTTTTGAAGATTGATTACTGTATTAAGACTGCATTGGACTTTATAATACTGATTGAAATTTTGAAATATGAAGAACAAAAGACTACTCTTCAAGATACAGACAGTTAAAAAGAGTACACAGTTCCAAGATAATGACGTTGCAGCTGACGTATTCTTTTATTTCATTATTTCCCCTGCACTATGTCCCTAATTTTAGTTTTATAATGAAGTTTTTTGTTTCCAAATGCGATTTTTTTACCAATAATACTTTGTTGTTGTGCCTTTAGGAAGATATTGCAACCATCTTTAAGGTTGCAGACAAGGACAACTCTGGTACTTTAACTGTTGAAGAATTCCAAGATGTAATGGATGACATCCTCATAAGGTACCCCCAAGTGGAGCTCTATCTAAAGAACAAGCACCTGAGTGATGTGAAAGATCTGTTGAAAGATCCTCAAGGGAATGATAGAAAAGAAGTAGATGTTGAAGGGTTTAAATTAGCTCTATCTCATGTGGATTCACAGATGAAGAGTCTGCCTGCAACTGCACAGGTCTCTTTGTCCTTTATATAGTGGATATATTTTATTTCCTTTTGATTTATTTATATTTTGCTCATATGTCTGTACTCAGGTTGCTGCTCAACAAGGTTCATATCTTTCTAGGAACTTCAACCGTATGCAGCAATGTACAGAACATCCAGAAGGTCCTCGACGCTTTAGAGGTCTCGGGCGTCATCATTTTCGTCCATTTCGGTACTAGATATATTCTTCTCTGTCTAATCCAGTTGTTTGCTCACTGTTATGATCAGTATGGTTTTGTTTTCGACTTGAGTGGTGTGCTTTCACTAAGCAGTGCTTGCTTACCACAGAGAACCGCTAAAATTACTGCAAAGAATATCCATGGAAATCTACCTTTGGTTTAAATATCCATGGAAATCTAATTAGGATTGAATATCCATGAAAATCTACTTTTGGTTTAAGTGTAATTATCTTGAAAGTTCTGTCATCCTAAATGACATCACCTGATATGGAACCCATGATCATGCACAAGTTACAAGTTTGAAATTTTGCATGAAAATTCTTAGGGTCAATTGTCTGCTGCAGCAGAGAAGTCTTGCGGTTTAGCTCTTGACAGAATAACAGACAGTGGCCAATTAATGAGATTCATGCTGAACTTGAGGAACAACAAAAATCAGTCTTCACATGATATTTCTTTGGCAGGACAAATACCATGTACTAGACTTTTCTTGATCCAATTGCATTCCAAATAGCATTCCTCTGGCCTTTGTTACAGTTTCTCAGATAGTTCGTATTATTCCTGAAGGATTTTTTACCTTGAAGAGCAATGATGGTGGAAATCTTTCACTTTCCTTCAACTTACAAAGCCTCAGAAATTCAGTGAATTAATGCAACATTCCTGAGGCAGTTTAAACATACAAGTCTAGGACTTTGGAAGAAAAGGATGTCCTCTTTAGCTAAAAGAGGAGTGAAGGAATACAGAAGTATAGGATTGCTATAGGATATAGATCATCTTATGTCATGGTAGGTACAAACTAGTCAATAGATAACACATCGTATAATTGCAAAAGTCCATGGGCAATGCATTCAAAAAAGCTTGAAGCTTAGGCAGTGATATGATAACCATCAAAGTAACACTTGCAATAAATTTTTGTCCTATTTGGTGTAGCCACATTATACATTTTATATAATATGGATTTGTCTTGAAGTGTCTTAGTTCTTACTGGCTCCCAATGCATTTGATGTGTACTATTGCCCCACTAGGGCATCAAATTCATAAGAGTTAGCAGCATGGTAGTAATAATGAGTTCTTTAATGAAATTTTTTGCAACCTGTTTTCTAACTTGCATGGAAGTTAAACGAGTTTGAAAGTTCTTTATTATTCTGGTTCACTGTTGACCTTGGATTTGGAAGATTTTAATGTACCAAATTTGGAATGTTTGGACGGAAGGAACATGTTATACATAGTGAAGATCATTTCTCCGTCATTTCCTTTCCTTTTGCGATCCTAACCTGTGATTATCAGATACAAGCATTTTGGCCAATTTGCTCCTTTGGGAGGAGAACAGGCAGCTGCAGAATTGCCTGGAGACTGGGTATCCATGGGTCACAGCACCCAGTGGCTCTGGTATTCAGTATATGCAAGGTGATTATCTACTGTTGCTTGTTGAATGTAAATGGTCTGTGCATCCATAAATTTGATTTAATCAATTATTTCTTTATATTCAGCAAGCAAGTTAGCTGGCGTACAAGGTTTTTAGTCGTATCTGATTGGACAAGACGATTCATTTTCGGAAGAGATTCAAGCAGAATTTGAGGCAGCAGCCGGAGAACCTCTTAAATTAGCTGTAACATATGTATCCTTTCATCTATCTTATATGTTGTATGTTGAATCGGTGTACTATCTCCTCCGACGCATATTGCCACTATGTGTGTTCTCTTCTATATGCAATTCACATTCAATCTCAATCTTGAGAGGACGGCGTAAAATGATTTCTATTGTTGTTAAAATTATAGACAATGTAACTCACAGCTGTTGTACCAATAAGTTTGAAGATTGGAATTTTTATTAGTCGTGAAATGTTTGTTCTTTACTTTTCTTTATTTTAATCAAAGATGTAATTTTTACACAATCATTAAACAGGTATTTACTTAAATTTGACCAAAACACAATCATGACACGAACATGAATCGCCGCTTGTACTTTATAATTTATTTAGATGAAGTGCATTATGGTTTGAATAATGTTTCGTACGGTATTATATTGTAATTACTGTTTCCATGTTTAGGAAGATAGTATAATATGATGTAGTTAAATAATCTGTTTTTATTTATTTGATGGTATTGTATGATTCTAAAAATGATAAAATGACTAAAATGCATTCAAATATTTCTTGTGTTTTATGAAAATTAAGTCAGTTATATCATCAAACATGTTTGGGAAGATCTTTTAACTATTTTTATTTATTAATATAATATATTTAATATGGTAAAATTGACATTTTAAAATTTTATTAAGGATATTTTAAGAATATAAAAATTATAAAATCATGGCAAATCACCAAATTCATGGTTTAAAAAACTCTCTAAAATTTATGGTTTTCAAACTATAAAATTACAATGAGAAACCATACCATGAACATTAAGTCAAAACAAATAATATATTGAATTATACCATAATATATGTGTTGATGGTGTTTTCCGGGCACTATGTCATTTAAGCAGCACGACAGGGGTAAAAGGGTAATTCCCTTATTGGTCCGGATCATTAATACCGACCCGACCACATGAGTCAGGGGCCGAGCACTTAAGATCGTTAACCCGACCACTTAAAGATTGGATGACCGGGCAATTATCAGGTCGACAGCAGCACTCTCAGTACAAAAAACTATTGTGACCGACCTCATGAAGACCGACCATATAGCGAGGCGTGCTCCTGAAGATAATACCCTATCCTTGTGGATAAGATGACAAGTTATCCTATTTTCATGAGGAAAACTAGTGAGTTAATATCCTAATAGGATAAATGAAGTAAATGTAGTTTTGATTAGGAATCCTTATGGGAAAAGGGAACAGTTTTGACTAGGAATCCTTATGGGAAACGAAATTGTTTCAACTAGGAAATTCTTGTACAAATAGGAATATGATTTCTACACTATTATAAATAGGAGGGTAGAGCATAGGTAAAAGAAGAAGAAACAAGTTGAAGGTTAAAAGTGGGCATCAGAATCATCAAGCTCTGACTTGTAAACACAAAAAAGATCCGAGAAGCATATTTCAGTAATAAAAAGTATCATCCTGTTTGTGCCCGTGGACGTAGGTCGGACCAAGATCCGCCGAACCACGTTAAATCTCCTTGTTGATTGGTGCATTTATCTGTCTTTTGTTAAGTTTGCTTTTGGTCCCCCATAACCAAACAAATTCACTATTGAAGGAGGATTATCTCGGAGGTGATATTCCCATATTATCCTGAGACCAAAATCCACCGTCAACAGTTGGCGCCGTCTGTGGGGAACTCAACAAAAAGCAGCTCGCGTAGTAAGACGATGGCAGAAGATGGAAATCACCGATCGTCAGGGATTTCACCAGATAGTTCGGGAAATCCAGGATAAAGGTCTGTTGGCCGAGCCTAATTTGAGGAGGTTCCCGATTAAGGAGGGAAATAGTAGGGCATACTGTATCTACCATGACGTAAGGGGACATGCCACGAATGGGTGCAGAGACTTGCGAGAGCAGGTGGAAGACTTGGTGAAAGAAGGCTATCTCAGTGTGTACGTAGACCATTCGGCTTTTGAGGTCGACCAAGTTGATAGCGGAAGTCATCCGGTCGGATGCGTGGAATGCTGAGATGCAGAAATGATGTATTAAGAAGAGCATTGCTTGTAGTGACCCTCGTAGAGTTGCAAGAAAGGCAACGGATCCCCAAAAAGGTGAGTAAAACCTCTTCTGACTTAGGTTGACATTTGATTATGCTTGTTTGTTATGGCTCACACAATGGTTTTGATATTTGTTTTACGGCTCGGGTCTGCTCTTGTACCGCCGAGTCCGTTTTGTTGATATATATTTTACGGCTCGGGTCTGCTCTTGTACCGCCGAGATCGATGTTTCTTCTGGCTCGGGTCTGCTCTTGTACCGCCGAGATCGATGTTTCTTTCCGGCTCGGGTCTGCTCTTGTACCGCCGAGACCGATGTTTCTTTCCGACTCGGGTCTGCTCTTGTACCGCCGAGATCGATGTTTCTTTCCGGCTCGGGTCTGCTCTTGTACCGCCGAGACCGATGTTTCTTTCCGACTCGGGTCTGCTCTTGTACCGCCGAGATCGATGTTTCTTTCCGGCTCGGGTCTGCTCTTGTACCGCCGAGACCGATGTTTCTTTCCGCCTCGGGTCTGCTCTTGTACCGCCGAGATCGATGTTTCTTTCCGGCTCGGGTCTGCTCTTGTACCGCCGAGACCGATGTTTCTTTCCGACTCGGGTCTGCTCTTGTACCGCCGAGATCGATGTTTCTTCTGGCTCGGGTCTGCTCTTGTACCGCCGAGGCCGATGTTTATTCGGCTCGGGGCTGGATTCGTTCCGCCGAGGCCGTTTGGTTATTCGGCTCGGGGCTGGATTTCGTTCCGCCGAGGCCGCTTGGTTATTCGGCTCGGGGGTGGATTTCGTTCCGCCGAGGCCACTTGTTTATTCGGCTCGGGGCTGGATTCGTTCCGCCGAGGCCGCTTGGTTATTCGGCTCGGGGCTGGATTTCGTTCCGCCGAGGCCACTTGTTTATTCGGCTCGGGGCTGGATTCGTTCCGCCGAGACCGCTTGGATTACCTGGCTCGGGGCTGGATTCGTTCCGCCAAGGCCACTTGGATTACCTGGCTCGGGGCTGGATTCGTTCCACCAAGGCCACTTGGATTACCTGGCTCGGGGCTGGATTCGTTCCGCCAAGGCCACTTGGATTACCTGGCTCGGGGCTGGATTCGTTCCGCCAAGGCCACTTGGATTATTCGGCTCGGGGCTGGATTCGTTCCGCCGAGGCCACTTGTTTATTCGGCTCAGGGCTGGATTCGTTCCGCCGAGGTCACTTGGTTTCTCTCAGCTCGGGGTCGGGTTACGTCCCACCGAGTCCGTCTTTTTGGTCTGGGGACGTAACATTCCCCCAGGGCCAAGTATTCATCTCAGCTCGGGGTCGGGTTACGTCCCACCGAGTCCGTCCTTTTGGTCTGGGGACGTAACATTCCCCCAGGGCCAAGTGTTCATCTCAGCTCGGGGTTGTAACATTCCCCCAGGGCCAAGTGTTCATCTCAGCTCGGGGTCGGGTTACGTCCCACCGAGTCCGTCCCTTTGGTCTGGGGACGTAACATTCCCCCAGGACCAAGTGTTCATCTCAGCTCGGGGTCGGGTCGTGTCCACCGAGTCCGTCCTTTTGGTCTGGGGACGTAACATTCCCCCAGGGCCAAGTGTTCATCTCAGCTCGGGGTCGGGTCGTGTCCCACCGAGTCCCTCCTTTTGGTCTGGGGACGTAACATTCCCCCAGGGCCAAGTGTTCATCTCAGCTCGGGGTGGGTTACGTCCCACCGAGTCCGTCCTTTTGGTCTGGGGACGTAACATTCCCCCAGGGCCAAGTGTTCATCTCAGCTCGAGGTCGGGTTACGTCCCACCGAGTCCGTCCTTTTGGTCTGGGGACGTAACATTCCCCCAGGACCAAGTGTTCATCTCAGCTCGGGGTCGGGTCGTGTCCCACCGAGTCCGTCCTTTTGGTCTGGGGACGTAACATTCCCCCAGGGCCAAGTGTTCATCTCAGCTCGGGGTCGGGTCGTGTCCCACCGAGTCCCTCCTTTTGGTATGGGGACGTAACATTCCCCCAGGGCCAAGTGTTCATCTCAGCTCGGGGTTGGGTTACGTCCCACCGAGTCCGTCCTTTTGGTCTGGGGACGTAACATTCCCCCAGGGCCAAGTGTTCATCTCAGCTCGAGGTCGGGTTACGTCCCACCGAGTCCGTCCTTTTGGTCTGGGGACGTAACATTCCCCCAGGACCAAGTGTTCATCTCAGCTCGGGGTCGGGTCGTGTCCCACCGAGTCCCTCCTTTTGGTCTGGGGACGTAACATTCCCCCAGGGCCAAGTGTTCATCTCAGCTCGGGGTTGGGTTACGTCCCACCGAGTCCGTCCTTTTGGTCTGGGGACGTAACATTCCCCCAGGGCCAAGTGTTCATCTCAGCTCGGGGTCGGGTCGTGTCCCACCGAGTCCCTCCTTTTGGTCTGGGGACGTAACATTCCCCCAGGGCCAAGTGTTCATCTCAGCTCGGGGTTGGGTTACGTCCCACCGAGTCCGTCCTTTTGGTCTGGGGACGTAACATTCCCCCAGGGCCAAGTGTTCATCTCAGCTCGAGGTCGGGTTACGTCCCACCGAGTCCGTCCTTTTGGTCTGGGGACGTAACATTCCCCCAGGGCCAAGTGTTCATCTCAGCTCGGGGTCGGGTCGTGTCTCACCGAGTCCGTCCTTTTGGTCTGGGGACGTAACATTCCCCCAGGACCAAGTGTTCATCTCAGCTCGGGGTCGGGTCGTGTCCCACCGAGTCCGTCCTTTTGGTCTGGGGACATAACATTCCCCCAGGGCCAAGTGTTCATCTCAGCTCGGGGTTGGGTTACGTCCACCGAGTCCGTTCTTTTGGCCTGGGGACGTGACAACCCCCCAGGGCCAGGTGTTCTTCTCAGCTCGGGGTCAGGTCATGTCCCACCGAGTCAGTCCTTTTGGTCTGGGGACGTAACATTTCCCCCGGAGCCAAGTGTTCATTTCAGCTCGGGGTCGGGTTACGTCCCACCGAGTCGGTCGTCGTCAGCATAAGGGCAAAGCATTGTCTCCACGGGTATATATCGGGATCCTCGTTGACTGAGCACATGAAGGTGGCAGGAATGACCAGATTTGCAGCCAATGCGTTTTTCTCTGTGATTTCTGGAGCGACCACCAGCAAGGCGATCAGCACACCATCTTTTTATAGTTCCCGGCACCAACTTGTATACTCGTTGGAACCGAGAACTAGGGGACAGACGTTGATGGTGTTTTCCCGGCACTATGTCATTTAAGCAGCACGACAGGGGTAAAAGGGTAATTCCCTTATTGGTCCGGATCATTAATACCGACCCGACCACATGAGTCAGGGGCCGAGCACTTAAGATCGTTAACCCGACCACTTAAAGATTGGATGACCGGGCAATTATCAGGTCGACAGCAGCACTCTCAGTACAAAAAACTATTGTGACCGACCTCATGAAGACCGACCATATAGCGAGGCGTGCTCCTGAAGATAATACCCTATCCTTGTGGATAAGATGACAAGTTATCCTATTTTCATGAGGAAAACTAGTGAGTTAATATCCTAATAGGATAAATGAAGTAAATGTAGTTTTGATTAGGAATCCTTATGGGAAAAGGGAACAGTTTTGACTTGGAATCCTTATGGGAAACGAAATTGTTTCAACTAGGAAATTCTTGTACAAATAGGAATATGATTTCTACACTATTATAATAGGAGGGTAGAGCATAGGTAAAAGAAGAAGAAACAAGTTGAAGGTTAAAAGTGGGCATCAGAATCATCAAGCTCTGACTTGTAAACACAAAAAAGATCCGAGAAGCATATTTCAGTAATAAAAAGTATCATCCTGTTTGTGCCCGTGGACGTAGGTCGGACCAAGATCCACCGAACCACGTTAAATCTCCTTATTGATTGGTGCATTTATCTGTCTTTTGCTAAGTTTGCTTTTGGTCCCCCATAACCAAACAAATTCACTATTGAAGGAGGATTATCTCGGAGGTGATATTCCCATATTATCCTGAGACCAAAATCCACCGTCAACAATATGAAATCCTGACAAATCATTAAACAAAAAGGTATTGAAGTTAGTGGAAGAAATTTTTTATTATTAAAACATGAAAAATATGCTATTTTTTATAACATTTGAAGGATTTTTACCATTTAATAGGTGAATGCATTTACTAATGCACTTAGAGCAACCCCAATGTTATTTATTGGTTTGGTGTAAGATTTGCACCAAATTTTACATCCATTTCCAACCTAAATTCGAACCCGGACCCAAGTCCGGTTGGATTCCAGTTCAAGTCCGGAAATGATATTCACTTCTCGGGTCTGAGTACGGACCCGGAAAAAATTATCCGGATTCGGATCTGAGACCCTATAAAAATAATAAAATTTTAAATTTATCGATTAACATCATGAAAAATACTAAATTATCACAAATTGAAATTTACTAAAATATACACAAACTAAAATTCACTAAAATATAATTAAAATTAATCGGGTACCCATTTAGGTTAAGTTAGATTATAACTAAACTAGTTAGTCAAAATGGCTATTAGGCATTTGTAGATTTAATGTCATTTTTGTTGAATTTTTTCCCTACGATATTTTTCCTACTTGCATGAATATCTTAAGCTTAGATATTTGTAATAATTAGTAAATGACTACTAAAGGTTTTACCTTTAAGTAGTCATTGGATAGTTTTTGGGCTTTTTGGTCTTTTACCTTTCAATGGTCTTTAAGTAAATTTGTCTTGTATTATGTATTTGTAACTTTGTCTTCCATAATATCATATCACCATTTTCGAATTTCTTCTCAAAGAAAAGGCTATGGCCGAAATTTAAGCTAAAGGGAGGGATTACCCTTTGTTCAAGCTTCGACTTATCGAAGGCGTGACGACCTTAGTGGCATCTCCGTGCTAGCAGAACACAACAGGGTATCATCTTAAAGGTTCTCAAAGACAAGTTCTTTGTGGCTTTGGAAAGGTTTTGTTCTATCAAAATCAAATTCGCGGTTCTTGGGGTTCTATCCGTTGTTTGGTGTTTGCTTGGCCTTAATCATCCAAGTGAGTTCTTCGTCATTTGGTATCAAAGCTTAGGATTTCAAGGTGTGATTTTCATTTGGTATCAAAGTTTAGGGTTCCAATGTGTGGTTTTCTATCATTGAATTAATTTTTATGTACAGATCTGATCTAAAATTAATTCTTATATGGCTAAATATTTGATGTTTGAATGTGTTTTGATGTGTATTGAGTGCTAAAATATTTTCCGAAAAAGTTCTGAGGTGAAAAATCGCGAAAACGATGAAATTTCTCAAAAACAGGCTTATCGTGTGGGGGTTGTCCAAGTAATGAATTGTTCACTGTTTGGTTAGTTCAGAGGCTGATCGGATATTGTCCAAGTGATCGGGTCAGCCCGGCTCGATAATTGGTTGACCAATTTGACCGGTTACCAGTTTTACATAGGATTTTCTGGAAAATATTTTCGTAAAACATTTTCCGTCTTTTGCAACTTGTTATGTTGTTACTTGTTGAAAAAATAATATGTTTAGGTGAAATACGAACTAACTAGAGGTATAAGATACCGACTAATTCTTTTAAAAAAATTAATATATTTTAAAACTATTTTCGCCTAAAATCGCGCTTCCGCCACAAAAATGCAAACAAAAATGGTATCAAAGCATCTAATCCCACATCCAAAAATATTTTCATGCTAATAAATATATGATATTTAATCCAATTTATTTTATACATGTTAATTAAATTGATTGGATCAATTTTTTAACTGTTGACACTAATTAAAAAAATCTATATGATAAAGTTTTATTTACTTATGTTTGTATTTGTACATTTAAATTGTCCATCATGTCAATACGAATGTAAATTATTTTCTATGGTCGTGCTCACAACGTGCCAAAGCTGTGTGAGTGTGTTTTATAGGAATTAATTTGCCTTGGTAAAATTTATTTGATAAAAGATAAATTCAAGCAAAAGTGCATATCAATAGATGTCAAAGTAGTGAGGTAGTGCATAAATACCTTGAGCTTGTCATTGACAAGTATTGCCTTAGACACGCCTCGTCCAATAGATGCCAAATAGTGAGGATCAAAAATGGTTCAGGACCTAAACTAGGAGTCACATTTGATGTTATTGATAATTCTTATCTACTCATGAATATACATAGGCATAACGTGCTAAAGCCGTGTGTCGAAATATGTTCGTGGGATCCACTTCATTCTTTAGAATTTAATTTAATTATTGAATTTTCGTATTTTATTTGGGGATTATGAAATTACGTAAAACAGTGGGAGGACATCTTTACAAAAAAAATTCATGATCTATTAGATGTTATATGATATTGATGAAATTACTTTATCTGTTGACTTTTGTTCATTTTGTTAAGTTTTATGATGGTATCAACCACTCTTCTAATCCGTTTGTGCGAGTCCTTGATGCAAATAAATTGGCTAACCCTGAAAATGTTTCTAAATGGGAATTAGATCTTAAGATTGTCTTAAGATCGAAGAAGCTGGAATATGTGCTGGAGAATCCAGTATTAGAGGGAGACTCTTTAGAAATGGAGGGATGGCGACCTGAGAGTCAGGTCACTCATTTTCTATTCTATGTCTCATGATCTAAAGAGGCAATATGTGGATATGTCTGACTCATTTGGCATTAATACTCTTAGGGAGTTGTTTCTTGGACCAGGAGCAAGTCCTGGTATACAGAATCTCAATGGAATTGTTTCACAAGTCAGGTCACTCATTCTCTATTCTATGTCTCCTGGTCTGAAGAGACAATATGTGGATATGTCTGACTCATTCGACATTATTACTCAGCTTATGGAGTTTTTCTTAGACAAGGAACAAGTCCTGGTATACAGAGTCTCAATAGAATTATTTTGCGCTCGTCTGACTGATGGTAAGCCTGTGAGTCCACGTGTCTTGCACATGATGGATCTCATTGAGCAACTTAGGAGCTGTGATTTCTGACACGCTCACAAAGTAATTTGTTACTCCCAAGTGTAAGAATGTCAAAGTAATAAATAATTCGGTAAGTCGGGGATCGATCCACATGTAATAGATTTAGTAAAATAAAATAACAATTTGAATAACACAATAAAAAAACTAAATTGATTGAAGTGGTGATCAATTTTAAATAGGATTACAACAATAAAATAAAATATTGGGGGTTAGGGGATCCACTCTTAATATTTAAAATATAGAGAAATCTTACTTTTATAATATATAAATTATCATTATTACCCAGTTAATTTACTTCAGGAATTAATTATGTCAAAACATATAAAACCAACCATATAAGTGGTGACAATATTTGTCTATAACAAGTCCAGATATGTACTCATTTATGCTAAATTATATAAAACTATCCATAAATACGGTAACAAAGTTTGTCAATAATTAGTCCAGATTTTAATTGCTCTCTCATATAATATGAGGTATTGTATTAATTGTGTCAACCAATATAAGATTATCTACAGCGAATCAAAACGCCAACAAAATACAAGAGAAGATTAAATATTAGCCTTCATATTACAATTTATATATTATAACATAAGTAAGATTAATCTATATTCTCATATTAAGAGTTTCACCATTTACCCCAACAAAATGAAATTAACTATTCATGCTTTGAATAAAAAAAAAACCTTATAATTTTATTAATGAAAGAAAAAAGAAATTACAAGAAAAATAAAACACAAAATACACTTCTTCCAAATTCTTCAAGAGAGAAAATGAAAGAAGCGTGAAGAAAATGAGAGGTGGGCACTTCTATTTATAGTAGAAGTGTTTATCCCTCAATTATTAATTACAACTTTCCAAATCAATTACAAATAAGAAATTTTTACTAATTTATTTTTTTATTTTTATTTTTTTAACTTTATTTTTTTTTTTTTGTTGATCATTTTGCAAATATTTGTCACAATCCACAATCCAACTTTTATTTTTTGTATTTTGTATTTTTTATTTTTATTTTCTAATAATTAAAATTATATGCAACACACATTGTCTTTTTCACCAATTTCGACTTTGAAAACCTCAAACCTAGAAAATTTTGTAAGGACCAAAGTTGTAGCTATTTGAATTTTCTTTCATCTAGAACTAGAATCTCCTTAATCCGATACTGGAGTAATATTTTATGGCCAAAATACAAAAATTTCACAAAGTTTGAATTTCTAAAATTGTTCACTGTGATAACGCCCTTTCAAGTTTCTGGCCTCCAAATCCAAATGTCACGTCCATTATTCTAGTTATACATCCAAAGTATCAATTCACCTACATAAGAAATAAAAAATCATAATAAAAATATATAAAACATAAATTTAATTATTATTTCACAAATGTACTAAATTAAAGGGATTAATGAAATTAAAAGTGTAAAATGATTAATTTTACTTTTAATAAATATACACTTTTTAGTGTTCATCATATCCCCCAATTAGCTTATTACTAGTCCCTAGTAATTTAAGCTAAAACTAAAAAGACAAAATTCTTATCCAAGTTAGTAATTGTTTTATATCTTCACAAATTATCAAATATGCAAATTCTCGTATACTTTTTACCCTTCTTCCATACATAAGACAAAGTATCAATCAATTCACTGTGCCACAATATTCACAGGTCTTATTGAAAAAAGAATAATATTTTTGTCATAAAATTATATCAGAATTCACATCTTTTGGCAATGACAGTTTATTTATATATAAAAATAGTTTTTCTCTAAATAATACATCATTAACCCTTGTAACGAACTTTAAGGCAGTGACTCCCAAACCAGTTGTCTTTAGAGTACTAGGTGTTAAGAAACCCATATGGACTTAATTACTCGAATCTTAGATGTCAAAAAGAAGAATTGTCTGATTTTCTTAAGATTTCTATTTAACATCTGTAACGAGCTTTAGCCAGTGACTCCCAGACCAATTGACCTTAGGGTACTAAGTGTTAAAACACCATACGTGTTGGAGTTGGTGCTTGGAGCGTCGATTCAAATAATATATTGTACATTATATTGTATTATTTATTAATAAATTAACGACTTTTTCATTTGAAACCTTATTAATGGTAATGTCATTATGCATATTAGATTGATATGTAAATATGCTAAATGATAAGAATGACATCGACCTTAGTTTCTTGCAATAAAAAGGCAAGCTTGAGCAAGTTTTTATTAAGCTTGAGCTTAAGAAAGTTAAGTTTGTGAAAGCTAAAACAAGCAAGAATTAGAAATATTAGCCTAAGTAAAAGAGATGTTAGAGAAGCTTTAAGCTTTGGAAGTACTCTGCAATATTTCAACAAGGAGAAATCAATATTAGAACTTTGGAATGAACTTGATAGCATTGGAGTTAAGATTGGATCTTGAAGTCAAGCTTGCTAACTTTGGAAGTTCTCCATAATTTTTTCAACATGAGAAGAAGATTGGATCTTGGAATCAAGCTTACTAGGTGAGTTTAATCTTCTCTAAAGCTATGTTTTCATTAGTGAGTTTTTTTTTTATTAATGAAGCATATAGTGATGTGTTATTGAATACATAATAACGTAGCTTGAAGTTGAAATTAGGCTAATGAATTGTGTATGGATATTTTGGAAGCATAAACACAATATGCTTGTAATTTGGTCAAATATGTTCATGTTGGACATGAAACATTAAATTAGAGTTTCAAACTCTAGATGATAGCTTGGAGCTATGGCTACCATTCTAGAATCACTTGATCACTTTTGAGTGACCTAGAATTATTCATGAGTCATTTCATTATGGAATTCTATTTTGGTATGTGTTTTGATTCAAAGAAATGCATATATATATTTAGATATATATATATGTTGTTGTATAAAATGTATATATTGAATTGAAATGGTTTTGAAATTAAATTGTTTGTTTGAGTGATTTTAAAAGTGTTAATGGTTTTTAAGAATTTTTATATATATATATATCTATATATATATATATATATATATATATGCTATGCTGAAGCCTAATTTCCAGAGGCTGCTGCGTTGCAGCGTAATTTCTTATGCTGCAACGCAACGCATGCAATTGCACAGTGCACAGCTGCTCAGCATGTTGCGCACTACGCTGAAGCATGTTTCGCAAGCAGCATACTTGTAACTCGGCCCAGGCGATTGCATTCTCTCTGATTCTTATCCTGATTTTGTTTTTCCGGACTCCGATTTATCCCCGATTTTCCCTAAACACTAGTAATGGAATATGGTATTTCATTAAATATTTAAAAATACACCCATACTTGATATCTACAGGTTAGACCCATTTCCGTTGCGCGGTGCACCTATCTGATCCTAGAGGTCCACATTCTCCCCAATAGAACGGTATTAGAGCACGTCTTTGTTAAATTTTGCTTCTTTTAATATTGATTATTAAAAAATTAAAAAATTTGTGTTTCCCTTTTTGCCCTTGTTTCGGTCATAACCCAACATATATAAGAGTTTCATTTTTCATTTGTTACACTTAATGTTGAGCTTCCAAAAAATATTACAAATGAAAGGTTGAGAGAAAGTGAAGAACAAATGAAGGATTTGAAGAAAACTTAAAGATTTGTAAGTTTTTTCAACTCTTTTGTAGGAAACGTTTCCTCGCGCAGCGGAAGCGATTAGGCTCACGGATTGAACTTGAAAATTTTTATGCTTTCCATTTCCTTTGGCCGAATGCAACCAGTGAGTATACTGAAATATTGCTTCTGTTTCGGACAAGATTTCAGCTATGGAATACCCCCGAATATAGTCCCCGAACCAGCCCCCGAACTGCAGTGAGTGAAATAATGGACTGTTTTGGACCCGTTACACAATGGAACTGCACACAAATCAGCCTCTATTTTGTGTGAACGGCCAAATGTGATTTAGATCTAATTTTTCCACTCAAAAACAGTCTCAACTCAGCCCCAAAATATCCCCAAAGTGTTTCCCAAAAAACCGAATTAAAACAACAAACAAAACTGAGCCCCAAATCAATCAAGCAAGGTGCGGCAATGAGGTAATACCAAACCTCACTGCCGTGACCTATGAAACATAGAGAAGAGGAAGAAGATGATTTGTTCGTCACCACAAAGTCTTCCGTGCTATGACTCGTAACCAACGGAAAGTAGTGTGGGCTACACTCACAAAACAAATCCCTAAACGATTTAGAGAATTTAATCACACACTTAGTATATGTTTTTTTTTTTTTATTCTTCAATGGAGTTTTTCTCTTTTGAGAATGGTGAAGAATAAGAAGGTGGCTAGGGTTGCAAATGAGAGTCCTCCAAAAAGAAAATAAAATCTTCTTTTTATACTTAGGGTTTATTGTTTCCAAAACAAACAAATCCCTCCCCATCCATATCATCAAAGAATCGGCCCACCAAATGGAAAAATGATTTAATTTTTTAAACATCAATATTCAATTACCATTATTGAAAAAAGATGTTATAAAATTAAATAAGCAATTAACCATTTGAAAATCATAATCTCCAAATTAATGCCATGGATTATTTTGTTTCCAAATCAAAACAAATCCATTCCCTTTATGCTTGTGAAAATCGGCCACCATAAGAAAAATAATAAATATTTGTAACATGATATATCAATTACTATAATGGAATATATGTTACAAAACAAATAGGTTAAATATTATTTAAACATGTGTAACTTCCAAATTAAGTCCAAGGGTTTCTAAACCCAAAATTAAATTGGAAATTACTACTTAACCTTCTATTTAATTATATCTAATATAATTAAATAACTTGTGTTTAAATATCATATATTTAATAAAACTATATATTAACTTTAATATAAAGTTTCAAGTGTGACAATTAATATTATTAATCATATTAATAATATACACATCTTTGTGAGTATATAATTGGACTATCCAATTATATTAAATCCGCTATAGTGAATCGAGCTAGCACGGGGACCAAATGGACCTACGGTTCCGAGCTCCAATAATCTCAAATATTAATTAAGCTCTTAATTAAATATTCCGAATTATTAACTCCGGGTTATTCCACTAAAAACCCGAAGTTGCACTCTCGTTGCCGCAGATGATAAATTAAGCCGAACCAAGTCGGTGTCCATCGATATAGTCATTACATACGAATTGACCCTTCAGGAGTATCTCGTAATTAGAGTCGGGTCATAATGTCCGTTATACCCTCTCTATTATTTTTACCTTAAGTACCATTGATTCTCTAATGAACGATTTATTCATAACTATTATGAATTTTAATCTTTCTATTCGTAATAGAGAGACTTGAGCGCTCAAATCGTTCAAGTACCGAATCAACCCTTAAGAAAGATACTCATCTACTTCTCGCAAGAAGGAGTGAACTCCATATCTATGTAAAATGTTCCCAGCTACAAAACAAACTGTGTCCCCAAAGTACGTAGCTATTGGTCGGGACTACTACACCAACCTCACCTTTGTAAATCAAAGGACATAGCCTGCCATGCAGGAGTTCGTAGTACACTCAGGATTAAGATCAATCTATATATGACCATCTAGTAGATCGAAATGACTTTCTTAGTCTAACAGATATTATAAGAATGTCATTTTCATCTGGGTCCAGTCCTATATGATCGCATCATACAAGGTGCCTCCATTCTCATGTCTCTATATGGACGATCCAGATCATGATTTCCATACAAATATAGAATGGACCGCAACTATAGATAAAACACAAACAAAGTACCCGCTTTGTTTGCGCTCTATGGACTATTTAAGATTACTAACTTCATACTTAAATTCTCTTGTGTATGACACTCATACACTAAGTCTGAAGGCACATAAGTAATCTAGGGTATTTAAGATGATATATAATATGCAAAAATTAAAAAAACAATTTGATAAATGAATAATGCATCATTTTATTTCAAAACATATAAAACCGTTTACTTCACATGTAGCTCTAGGGCATACATTCCAACAATCTCCCACTTGCACTAGAGTAAATGGGACATGTCACGTAATCCTAGACCATTTAGGTGACCTTCAAAAACTTTAGCCGGCAAGGTCTTTGTAAACGGATCAGCCAGGTTCTCTGCGGATGCAATCTTTGTGACAGTAACGTCTCCTCTCTGCATTATCTCCCTGATGAGATGATATTTCCTCTCTATATGCTTTCCCCTCTTGTGGCTTCTTGGTTCTTTGGAGTTTGCCACCGCACCACTATTATCGCAATAGAGTGTGAGTGGTATATCCATATCTGGAACAACTTCCAGATCTCCCAAGAATTTATGGAGCCAGACTGCTTCCTTAGCTGCTTCACAAGCTACTACATATTCAGCCTCCATGGTGGAGTCAGCAATACAAGATTGCTTTATTACAAGATTGCTTTATACTCCGCCATACTATGGCCCCACCATATAGGGTGAACATTGATCCAGATGTAGATTTCCTAGAATCGACATCTGTCTGAAAATCAGAGTCTGTTTATCCCCTTAGGATTATGTCCTCACCGGAATACACAAGCATATAATCTCTCGTTCTCTTAAGATACTTGAGAATGTGTTTTACAGCCACCCAGTGATCCAATCCTGGGTTTGACTGAAACCTACTGACTACTCCCACTGCAAAACAGATGTCCGGTCTCGTGCATACATAGCATACATGAGACTACCAACTGCTGAGGTGTATGGGATATGTCTCATTTCCTCAACATCTTGAGGTGTCTTAGGAGACTGTTCATTTGACAAATGAATTCCATGCCGATAAGGCAGATTGCCTTTCTTGGAATTCTGCATCCCAAATCGCACAAGGATCTTGTCGATATAGAATGCCTGAGACATAGCTAACAATCGTTTCTTGCGATCCCGAAGTATCTGAATCCCAAGAATATAACTGGCCTCTCCCAAATATTTCATTTGGAATTGATTAGCTAGCCAGGTTTTCACGTCTGATAATATCCTTACATCATTCCCAATGGGTAAAATATCATCGACGTATAAAACAAGAAAAACCACATTCCCGTCAATGACGCGCTTGTATACACAAGACTCATCAACATTCTGCTCAAATTCATAAGACTTGATTGTGGTATCAAATCTTATATTCCAAGATCGAGATGCCTGCTTGAGTCCATAAATGGACCTTTGTAGCTTGCAAACCTTTTGCTCTTGACCTTGGGCGATGAACCCCTCTGGTTGTATCATATAGATACGCTCATCAAGATTGTCATTCAAGAATGCAGTCTTGACATCCATTTGCCAAATTTCATAGTCATAATATGCGGCAATGGATAGAAGAGTGCAGATGGATTTAAGCATGGCTACTGGCGAGAAAGTTTCCTCACAGTCAACTCCCTCTTTCTGGGTATAACCCTTGGCCACTAGTCTAGCCTTGAAGGTCTGTACCTTCCCATCTGATCCCCTCTTCCTCTTGTAGATCCACTTGCAACCTATGGGTTTCACCCCATCAGGTTGGTCTACAAGTTCCCAGACTGAGTTGGAGTACATGGACTCCATATCTAGGTTCATGGCTTTGAGCCATTCTTGTTTGTCAGAATTATCCATTGCACTACGATAGGTCAATGGATCATCTATGCCATCGCTGGATGCGACAACTTGTGCCTCTCCAATCCCAAGGTAGCGATCAGGTTGTCATACAACCCTCCCACTGTGTCTAGGCGGTAGATCATTCTGAAGAGCTTACATCTGACTCTCAGATGTCGAAGGTGCTATGTATTTGTCAACTATCGTTGATGATGGCGTGCTGATCGAACCAATAAGTAACTCCTCGAGTAACACCTTACTTCGAGGCTTGAACTCCCTCATATAGTCCTCCTCTAGAAACGTAGCATTTGCCGATACAAATACTTTGTTATCATTAGGACTGTAGAAGAATCCACCCCTAGTCTCTTTAGGATAGCCTACAAATAGGCACACCTGAGAACATGGCTCCAACTTTGTGGTCTTATTCTTCAGCACATGTGCTGGACACCCCCATATGTGGAAATGTCATAAACTAGTTTTACGACCATTCCACAACTCTAAGGGTGTCTTAGGAACAGACTTAGATGGAACTACATTAATTATATGCATTGCAGTTTGCAGTGCATATCCCCAGAACGAACTAGGTAGTGAGCTATAACTAAACATAGATCTTATCATGTCTAGTAGGGTCTGATTTCTTCTCTCTGCAACACTATTTTACTGTGGTGTTCCAGGCGCTGTGAGCTGGGATACTATCCCATGCTCAACTAAGAATTCCTCGAAATCTCTGTCGAGGTATTCCCCTCCATGATCCGATCGTAGAGCTTTGATTGTCTTACCTAATTGGTTCTCAACCTCAGCACGATACTCTTTGAACTTTTCAAAGGTATCTGATTTGTGATGCATTAGGTAGACATACCCATATCTTGAATAATCGTCTATGAATGTGACGAAGTATTCATAACCACCTCGGGCTCTTACATTCATCGGTCCGCAAATGACCAAATGTATTAGCTCAAGTGGTTGACTGGCTCTTATAACTTTTCCAGTAAAAGGTCTCTTGGTCATTTTTCCTTCTAAACAGGATTCACAAACTGGTAAAGTCCCAAGATTTAATTGGTTTAAGGCTTCGTTCTTTATCAATCTATTTATCCGGTTAAGGTTGATATGACCGAGTCTAAGATGCCATAGATATGTGTCATCGTGAGAAATCTTTGGCCGTTTAGTTTTAGGTTTCTCAACCTTAAACATTTCAGCATTGAGCAGTGACCTATGTGTTAACGGTCTTAACACATACAAGTTATTTTCTGAGTTTCCTGTGCATATAGTTAATCCATTTGTACCAATAATAACCAAGTTGCTATTAAAAGAAATTGAATAACCATCATCCAAAAGTTTAGAAACAGAAATCAAATTCCTGCGAAAACCAGGAATGAATAACACATTGTTCAAATTTAAATAACTATTATTCATGAAATTTAAACTAGAAAATCCCACTGCTCTTGCTGAAACAGCATCCCCTGTCCCGACCCTCATGGTGTAGTCACCTTCAGCAAGGTCCCTCCATGAATCAAGTAGCTGCAAAGAAGAACAAACATGGTTAGTGGCTCCAGAATCAACAATCCAAGCAGATTTATCATCTTTCACTAATAGAGATTCAATAACTAGTAAATCATATTTACCTGTTTCCTTTTTCTCCTTCAGCTCAGCAAGGTATTTATGACAATTCCTTTTCCAATGCCCATTCTTGTTGCAGTGGAAACATTTTCCTTTGGGCTTGGTATCCTTGGAGCCTTTCTTGTTTTTCTTCTTCTTCATGGGCTTTCCCTTAGCCTTCCCAATGCATTTCTTCTTTATCTTTGCAGATTTAGAAGACTCGGCAACATTTGCCTCTGCACCGGACTTACGAGGATCCACAAGCATGGACTCGTAATGGGTGAGCTCATTAAGCAGTTGGTTCAAAGTAAAAGTCAACTTGTTCATAACATAGTTGCTTTTAAACTGCAAGAAAGAGTTTCCATGATCATAGTCACCTGGCTACGCTCATCAATACGAGCTCCATGGGTTTCAGTAGTGTTGAGATAGGTCATCATCCTCAAGACGTGCTCTCGGACTGATGTCCCATCCTTCATCCTAGCAGTCATCACTGAGACCATGGCCTCATGGCGTTGACGCTCCGAAGGCTGCCCAAACATGACCTACAATGACTCCATCATCTGAGATACTAGAGCCATAGGTTCATGCTTTGCAGCAAGAACCTCAGACATCCCTGCTAGCAAGTAGCAGCGAGCTTTCTCATTTGCTGTGACCCATTTCTGGTAGGTATCGCGCACATCTTGGCCAGCATTTCTGGCCGGCTCGGGAGGACGATCCTTCGTCAAGACAAATTTTAGGTCTTCACAGACCATGATAGCGTTCATGTTACTTTTCCAGTTAACATAATTTTCTCTCGTTAGTTTGTCGTTTGAGAGTATGGAAATAATTGGAGAAACTATGGCTGAAAAATAAAATAAACATGCATTTAACATTCATTCATCGCATATTAAAATCATCAAATAATTTTAGCATAAAATTAAACATGATGCATGAACCATGAATAATGAATTAGAAACCTAAGAGAATTACTATGCCACGGAAATCTGTCATCCCACAAGTAAGTGCCGCCGTAGGGTAGGTCAAGTATTTGCATGATAGATCGAGACAATCTCAGTCAATTTAATATATACAGGAACAACTCTTATTCTATATTAACCAACTTCCGTTTCATTCGATCAAGGAATTTTATTAACAGTTAATTATTCCTTTGTGAGTGTAACCCGTCGTTTCGGGATTCTTGAACTTAACGAGTGAAGTGCCGCCGTAGGGTAGGTCAATTCACAAGATACATCTAGAATCCCTATCCTCTCGGAACCCAAACCTGATATTGACTCAAATGGACACCATCCGTAGGGGGACGAAAACAAAGCCGTCTTGAGGCGCCTTTTGAATTTCACGTTTTTGGACTAACAACGGAGATCGCGGGATATACTGTCGTATATCCCTCTCCCACTCACTATTTTAAAAATTAAGGTTTCTATCTAAAATATCTAATATTTTATTTTAACTAGTGTGGATAAATTTATGGCGGCTAAATCATAATTTTTATTTACACTAGTTTGTCATAAGTGAGCTGATCAATTTTAACTATTAAAATTGTATCACTAATATTTCATTAGTCTCTACTAATGGTTTTACTCAATTAAACTAATTTAATTAGAGTGGTATTAGTGAACTATTATATTTTAACTCTTAAAATACTAGACACTAATAAGTTTAAAATTTATGGAATTCTAAAAAGTGAAAATTTTAATTAAACATTTTAATAAATCTTAGTGCGTTATAAAATCCAATGGTACGTGGAATTGTATCCCGAGTGCAGACCATATTACCGTCCATTCGGATTCGGCTATGGAATTTATATCCGGGTTTCCATCCTATATACCAATGGAATTTATTATGCACCAATAAGCCCAATATATTAGAATTCAAATTTTAAACCATAAATCCAATTAATCTAATTAATTGATTTCTATGCATATCATATTTTAATTTAAACATTTTAAATAACATAAAATCATATTTTTATGTGTAATGATAATGCATCTATGACATGTTATGGCATGTAAAATGCAAGAGTGGGCATCCTAAGCTATATGACATGTTATTCAAACAATTCGAAATAAACATACATATAACATAAAAAATATTTTGCATTGACCGGGCTCTTATTTTTTCTATACTAATCTAATTAGTACATAAGATTCACCAAGGCATTCCTTGGTCTTCAAATCCCGCTTCAAAGTGGTGTTGGCTCCTTTTGCTACTTCAGTTCTCCAAATTACAAAAATTGAAATTTTACATTGAAAAATAAAATTACAACAAATGTAAACAATGGCCTTATGGCCTTACATCCCAAAAAAAAAACCAACTACAAAAAATAAGAGCAGGAAAAATTTACGACCAATGGAAAATCCATTCATCACATGAAATAACAAAAACATTCATCATATGAATATCACAATGTGCCCACTCATCTAAACATGCATATAATATTTATAACTCATATAAATATATTAAAACCAGAAACTTTAAATGAAAAATAAAATGATTAAGAAACTTTTCAACCTCGCTCTTGATGCCAATTGTAGGAAACACTTTCTCGTGCAGCGGAAGAACGATTAGGCTCACGGATCGAACTTGAAAATTTTTATGCTTTCCCTTCCTTTGCCGAATGCAACCAGTGAGTATACTGAAATTTGCTTCTGTTTCGGACAAGATTTCAGCCCCGGAATACCCCCGAAATAGTCCCCGAACAGCCCCCGAACTGCAGTGAAATAATGGACTGTTTTGGACCCGTTACACAATGGAACTGCACACAAATCAGCCCCTATTTTGCGTGAACTGCAAGGGTGATTTAGATCTGATTTTTCCACTCAAAAACAGTCTCAACTCAGCCCCAAAATATCCCCAAAGTGTTTCCCAAAAAAACCGAATTAAAACAAAACAAAACTGAGCCCCAAATCAATCAAGCAAGGTGCAGCAATGAGGTAATACCAAACCTCACTGCCGTGACCTATGAAAATAGAGGAAGAAGATGATTTGTTCGTCACCACAAAGTCTTCCGTGCTATGACTCGTAACCAACGGAAAATAGTGTGTGCTACACTCACAAAACAAATCCCTAAACGATTTAGAGAATTTAATCACACACTTAGTATATTTTTCTTATTTTGTTCTTCAATGGAGTTTTTCAAATTTTGAGAGAATGGTGAAGAAGAAGAAGGTGGCTAGGGTTGCAAATGAGAGTCCTCCAAAAAGAAAATAAAATCTTCTTTTTATACTTAGGGTTTATTGTTTCCAAAACAAACAAATCTCTCCCCATCCATATCATCAAAGAATCGGCCAAGCATGGAAAAATGATTTAATTTTTTAAACATCAATATTCAATTACCATTATTGAAAAAGATGTTACAAAATTAAATAAGCAATTAACCATTTGAAAATCATAATCTCCAAATTAATGCCATGGATTATTTTGTTTCCAAATCAAAACAAATCCATTCCCTTTATGCTTGTGAAAATCGGCCACCATAAGAAATAATAAATATTTGTAACATGATATATCAATTACTATAATGGATATATGTTACAAAACAAAAAGGTTAAATATTATTTAAACATGTGTAACTTCCAAATTAAGTCCAAGGGTTTCCAAAACCCAAAATTTGGAAATTACTTACTTAACCTTCTATTTAATTATATCTAATATAATTAAATAACTTGTGTTTAAATATCATAATTAATTTTAAAACTATATATTAACTTTTAATATAAAGTTTCAAGTGTGACAATTAATATTATTAATCATATTAATAATATGCACATCTTTGTGAGTATATAATTGGACTATCCAATTATATTAAATCCGCTATAGTGAATCGAGCTAGCACGGGGACCAAATGGACCTACGGTTCCGAGCTCCAATAATCTCGAAATATTAATTAAGCTCTTAATTAAATATTTCGAATTATTAACTCCGGGTTATTCCACTAAAAACCCGAAGTTGCACTCTCGTTACCGCAGATGATAAATTAAGCCGAACCAAGTCGGTGTCCATCGATATAGTCATTACATACGAATTGACCCTTCACGATTATCTCGTAATTAGAGTCGGGTCATAATGTCCGTTATACCCCTCTAATTATTTTTACCTTAAGTACCATTGATTCTCTAATGAACGATTTATTCATAACTATTATGAATTTTAATCTTTCTATTCGTAATAGAGAGAGTTGAGCGCTCGAATCGTTCAAGTACCGAATCAACCCTTAAGAAAAATACTCATCTACTTCTCGCAAGAAGGAGTGAACTCCATGTCTATGTAACATATTCCCAGTTATAAACAAATTGCGTCCCCAAAGTACGTAGCTATTGGTCGGGACTGCTACACCAACCCCACCTTTGTAAATCAAAGGACATAGCCTGCTATGCAGGAGTTCCTAGTACACTCAGGATTAAGATCAGTCTATATATGACCATCTAGTAGATCGAAATGACTTTCTTAGTCTAACGGATATTATAAGAATGTCATTTCCATCTGGGTCAAGTCCTAGATGATCGCATCATACAAGGTGCCTCCATTCTCATGTCTCTACATGGACGATCCGGATCAGGATTTCCATACAAATATAGAATGGACCGCAGCTATAGATAAAACACAAACAACGTACCCACTTTGTTTGCTCTCTATGGACTATTTAAGATTACTAACTTCAGACTTAAATTCTATTGTGTATGACACTCATACACTAAGTCTGAAGGCACATAAGTAATCTAGGGTATTTAAGATGATATATAATATGCGAAAATTAAACAAACAATTTGATAAATGAATAATGCATCGTTTTATTTCAAAACATATAAAACTGTTTACTTCACATGTAGCTCTAGGGCATACATTCCAACATCATTTTCAACTAGAAAATTTTTTCTATGGTTCTAAGCTACAACATATGATGTTTAGTATTTCTCTACTCTTTTAGTTTTGTAATATGAGGTTGGAAGCATGAATGAAAGATGTTAGCATGTATGTCATCAAAGAAAGCTTGTAAAGTGTTATTAAGCTTCCTTTGGTCAATAGATGACTTGTTGCCATTATAGAGTGTTAGGGCCACTCAATGAAGGACCTAGAATTGTTCTTGAGTTGTTTAAAAATGTGAGATTGGTTGGGTGATGTAGAGTTTGATTAAAGTGTTGGATTGTGTTAATTTTGGTTAATTTGATTAATTAAAAATTAGGTTTTCTAACCTAAACCAAAATTGGGGATTTTCATATATATGTTGTATTTGGATGTAAATTGATATACAAATTAGTTTTGGGATTGATTGGAAATCATCTAGCTTGTTTTGAAAAAATGGACCAAAATGATCAAATGGAAACTTTGTGGGCTTCTCGGCAATTTGAGAGGAAAATGATATTGGGTTGCTTATGTATTGGGTTGATTAATGTATTTTGAAATCATTTTGGTAGTGGTTTGGAATCACCTAATTATGTATTTTGCCAAATTATGACTAAAATGATCAAAATGCAAAGTTTAGGGGTCTACGGCAATATTGGAAAATTCTAATTTGTTGGGTAAAAAATTATGTTTTGAGTATTGAATAATTAGAATAAATAAAGTTTATTTTATTCCCAAGAAAAATTAAAGAAATTGGAAATTTATTTTTCCTTTCCCGCATTCGCTGCGTTACCCGTATATCACCGCTTAAACCACCAACAAAAATGGTATCAGAGCGAGTCTGATACTGAACCCATGATATGGATAGGCCCTTAAATCTGAAATTTATCTATTCTTTACTTTATGCATGCATGTGTTATTTAATTTGATTAAATATGATGTATAATATCTTTTAAGAAAAACTCCCTATTATAAGATTTTAAAAGTAATATGTATTTGATGCTTGTTTCTTGGTCAGTCTTGTCAATAACGGTTAAAAATAAATATTCTATGACTGTACTGAGAACGTGTCAAAAGCTGTGAGGGTATAAGCTGATAATGATTTATTTATATCGAATAATATTTGATATTGGGTAAATTCAAGCAAAATAGAAATTCTGAACGTGCCAAAGCTGTCAGGACTACGCAAGTATCTTGAATTTATCATTGACAAGTTTAACCTTGGTACGCCTCATTGTGAACATGTCAAAGCTGTCACAACGAGAAAAGACCAGGACCGGAACCTAGGAGTCACTAGTGAGTGATTAACAATGAGTTGTCTACCTAATGAATATACGTAGGCGAGATCGTGCCAAAGCTATGAGCTGAAATTTATTCATGGGATCCACCTTTCACTATTGTATTTAATTTGATTAATTTTTTGTTTGCATTCTGTTTGGGGATTACAGTATTGCATGTCATAGTGGGAGGAGAATTCTTTAGATTAAAAATCCATGATCTATTTAATGTTTTATTATTTTATATTATATGAAACTGTTTTGTCTGCTAACCATTTTTCGCTATCTATATGACAGATTTGCGATGGCGGAATCTACGACTAACCCGTTTTCTCATATACTTGATACGAACAAGCTTAAAGTGCGAGAACTTTGCAGATTGGGACTTGGATCTGAGGATTGTCCTCGGGTATGAGAAACTAGAATATGGTTTGAAGGTTTGTTGCCCCTTGCTATATCAGATGATGCAAAACCGGAGGAACGTGAGACTTTCCAGAGATGGAAAGATTAGGATTTAAAGGTTAAATCATACATTCTCAGCTCATTGGCACTGAAACTTAAAAGGCAATATTTTGGTATGCCTGCGCATATAGTATGATGTGTTAGGGTTGGTGCTCAGAGTTGCCAATCCGCATCATATTTATGTTTGATTCATGAATACAATCAATTTCTTTTTCCATAATATTACTTATTTATGGTAATACTGTTGGATAATATGACCCATAGCGTCACTATTTGTACAGATCACGTGTTGTTGTACAAATTAACTATGGACAAGGAAATTGCACTCTCATCATTTGTGATTAAATCACCATAAATGTATAAATGAAGAGAGGTCCATATGATTAGTTCCTGATTGAGATGATATGAGACAGTATCAATCCCCGAAGGATTAATCATTAAATCCCTAGCCGGAGTATTATCGAGACAGGACATCGATAATGCGGAATAGGCTAGTATTGCACTTGTGCGTGTTGTGAGGGCACAACGACATAGTTCTCATATATAATAAGTATTGGATACTTATGCAAGTGCGAGAGGAGGTCGTGTTTCACCGATGGTACGGGAAACAGCTTCGCTCTGGATAGACCCCTCGGAATCCATTGGTATTATGACTATGTGTCTTGGGAGCCGAAATCAAGGTAGGTGTGTATAGTCTTAACCTGAGACTTGCATCGCTAATACTTGCGATAATCGAGACTTTGGTCTTGGTGGTACAGGGCTTTAAAACCGGTTCTGTGTACACCATTTCTGGGTTTATCAGAGAGTCGTAGTGTATTGGGTGTGATGTCAAGACGGAAGTATCACTTCAGTTATATTGGAGATGATGTCACGCAGGATACGGTACTAGTGCTCTTAAGTGTTGCGCAACCATCGGGATATTGTGACCAGTCATAAAATATCCGATTATAGAGACTAGTTACCAGACATTCGACATGTGCTTCGGACGGGCAGACACTTATCCAGCCCAGCCCTAGCACGTGACTATCTGATACTGGGCCGATATACACAATACTACGGTATATTACGCTTGATACAGATCTATATTCCTGTAAGAATATTTCTGGAGAAATTGGGTAGGCATGGCGCTTTGCTAGAAGCCAACCTTGTCTTGTAAATAGGTATAACGTAGTACGAGGTACTTACGTGTTCGATTATCCGACGACCGTATTTACTGCCAACATATCCGGAGATCTCATGGGTCGGTTCCTGAAGATTCACCGATGACGTATGACTCGAACTTTGATTAATCTGGGATTAATTAGAAGAGAAAGATAGAATTATCTGGGATTATTCGATGAGAGAGAGAAATTAATCTGGGATTAATTGCAGAGATATTTTATCTGGGATAAAATATTAATTAAAGAGAGAGAACGATTAATTTGGAATTAATCGATAAAATAATATATTCGATATATTATAAGAAAATTGGATTTTGACGCGGAATTAAAATTAGATTTTAATTCGGGCGAACGAATTAATTTAGAATTAATTCGTTAGCGACGTGAATAGTGATTTTGCTAGGCGTAATCATTTAATTACGACGCGACGAAAATTCGTTGATTTGGAATTAGCGAACCCGAGCCCGGGAGTGATTGCGAGCGCATTCGCATTTCGAATTCGAGCGCGGCACGCAAGTCACATCAAGCGTCAAATCGCTAGTCGCATCAATTGTCAAAATCACTTGTCACTTTGAGTGATGTGACTTGACAACATGTCACTTTTAGAAGTGATGTGATGTGACTTAAAGTAAAAAGTAGAAATGATGGAAAGCTTTATTGCTTTTATTTTTTTGACTTTGAATAAAAGTAATATATATGTTTTATTTAATTTAATTCTTGGTAAATGAAAATAATATATATATTAAATCTTTTCTCTCTCTACATGCAAGATACGATCTCTCATTTTCCCTCTCTTTTCTCTCTCTCTCTTCAACACGGCTTCACTGCCGATTTTTGCTTAAAAAGTTTCTGGTTTCACACGATTTTTGAGAAGCAAAATTGAAGAAGACTTAGTGCTAGCACACCATGAGTGATACATAGGTGATATGGAAGTGTTTCATGAGCGTGGATTTAATTTTTGGAGCTTGAAGCTTTGAGCTTCCATGGAGTCCTTCAATGGCCGAATGAACAAGGAGCAAACAGCCCCTACCGTGCACTCCACTGCAGTTCCAGAAGCCATTACCGAGCTTGGAGGGAGGCAAAAACGCATCTTCTTCGTTGCATCTCAACCGTTCAATGTGAGTTATGTTTCCGCCTTACTCATTTGATGTGTCATACTCGGTTTTTATGCATGATTGATGATCTTTGGGACTTGTTTTAAACTCAACAATGGTATCTGAGCTATTGGATGCATAAAATCGAATTAGGGTTCTTGAGCATAATTTGGGGCTTTTGATTTAAGCATGATTTTGACAAATTGTTGTGTTTAAATGCTTGTATATGATTGAATTAGAGTTATATGTAATCAATTTGAAGAAAATTGATTGTATTGATTTTCCCCAATTTGCTTAATGTTGCCAAACTTAATTTGGGTAAACTCAATTTAAGCATCTAATGATTAAATTGTTTAGTATAGTATGCTTGAATGAGTTGAATTGATGTTGTGCATAATCAATTTCAAGAAAATTGGATTGGATCAATTTTCCCCAATTCTTTAGGTTGAACATGTAACTTGAAATGGGTAAAATGTGTTTGAGCATGTTTTAATTAATTGGATGTTTAAGTATGCTTAAAACATGTTTAATTGAGATTGTTGTGATCATTTCAAGAAAATTGGATTGGATCAATTTTCCCCAAATGGGAGGCATGACCGAAATTGAAGAACCCTAATGTCTTGGAATTAATTTGTGTTTTGATCATTGGATGACTTAAAACAATTGGGTAATGTTGTTTTGAAGTTCAATTGATTGAATTTTGATTTGGAACATTTTTTCCCTTTTAAGTGGCTTGGCCGAATCTTAATGACATGAAATTCATTGTGATTTTTTGTTTTAATTCATTGGATGAATTGAATTTATTTGGGAAATGATGATTGTGGATTCAATTGGATTGAAATCGAATCGGATTGAAAAACCCCTAATTGCCGAGACTTGAAAGCATGTAAATTGGGTTTGATTTTAATTGAATTGTGTTGGACACTATTTGGTTGTTAAAGTGCATGATTAATAGGCTAATTGATGTTTAGAAATGTTAATTGGGTAATTGATTGTGTATTACACTAGGTTAATTAATTGTGAAATTTGGAATTTTATAAGTTAATTAATTTGGGCTTGATTTTGGAAATTGGGCTTGTTAGGTTGTAATTGGGCGTTTGGGCTTTGTTGTAACAAAGTTGAGTTTAAGCAAATTTGGTTGGATCCAATTGGGCCAAAACCGCATCCATAAAGTCCAATTATGACTTAATGGACCTTAATTATTTAATTGGGCCTAATGGGCCAAAATTAATTTAAAGGCTATGGGGTAAATCCCGATTGGACTTTGGTTGCGGGTTTGACCCGAGTTGACCAAAAGTCCACGCCTCAAGAAATTAATTAAAGCCCATTGGACTTTAATTAAATTAATATTGGATATTAATCGGGCTTTGAGACCCGTAACGATTAAATTTGGAATTTAAGTCGTAAAGGTTTATTTATAAAGTGTAATATTTAATTTAGAATTAAAAATGAATTAGAATTAAATACGAATTAAATTGGATTAATTATGTAATTTAATTTAATTCGTAGAAATCGTACTTTGAGTACGTGTTCGCAATACGATTTGACTCGAACAAAATCAAATCTTTGTTTGAACATTGGATGATCACTAATTATCAAGATTAATTAATTGGATTGATTGATTGATAACATGCTTGTATGAATACATGGTTGTGATGTTTGAATAATGTATATCAGATGGATATTAGCCGGGTTGGGCGATTTTGGAAATTGTAATAAATTTGATTTATTAAATTGGACCTGCGTGTCCACCTTATCTCATATTTCTTTGTATTCCTTCTCACCTATTCCCCTCCATGTAAACGAGGTTTCTTTAGAAGTGTAATGTAACGGGTAGAAGTAATACAAGTGCTAGCGGAGAGAGAAGTGAGAGATTTGATCTAGGATCAATGTAAAATATCCATCCGCATATCATTTTATTTTATTTCATACTCGCTTTATTATGTGTTTAGAATGCATGCTTAAGGGTATGATGATGAGACCTTAACAAAGATAATTAAATTGGTAGCCAATTGCACGCGAAAAACCCTCGATAAATATCATGCGTTTTTCCTTCCATTGAGTGATTCTTACTCAAGATCCGAGATTGGCAGGGGTTGTTGGCCAAAGTCAAGCCCTTGTCCATCAAAGATGTGTTTTAAATCACGAGGCTTTGTTCCATATCGGTGTCGTGTCCAAGTTGTGGTTTGTTGGCCAAAGTCAAGACCACTTCTTGTCCATTGACATTGATTACGAAGCTTCCATGTCAATGGGTCCGCGCGGTGACTGGGATCACTAGGTTTGTTGTGCCAAAGCCAAGGCCTAGTTGATTCAGAGAAAAAGGTTAGGGTATACATTCGATGTATAGGCATATATGAGATATATGTTTGGGACTTGGATGTCCACCTACTGGATTCTAGGAGTTGGATGAGATCCAATTGATCTTCGAGATCTACCTAGTTAATTATCATACAATTTGTTGGCCAAAGTCAAGATTGTGTGATATTTAACGGGATCCTAACCCACTAGGAAACACGGTTTCCCGAGTACTCGACAGAGGGTTAGAGGCTCGACGAAAAATAGTGGGAGCAAGAATTGAATTTGAAATATTCGTTCAATTACTCGCCATACGCGCTCAATTTAATTATTTCGTCATTGATTAAATGTCAGTTAGACTAATATTTAAAATTGTTGTTTTAATAAACAGTTGGACTGTATTATACTTGATTATATATAATTGGATTATATTAATCAATATATTTGAATTAATTAATTTCAGTTACAATTGATTTTATATTGGATTATAGTAATCATGTAATGTGAGGTTAATTAATTTGGATTATATTTGATTATATAGTTGGACCTATATAATCATTATAATATATAAAGTACCACTAATCGTTGATTAAATAGTTGGACTATTGTAATCAAAATAAAATTGATAAGTTGGATATTTAAAATATAATCTGGGATTAAAATATATTAAATGATTTAATTTTCAAATTGGGAATAAATAATAGGTTACTTTATTGGTGATAAAATAACTTATTATACCTTAAGCCCAAAATTAAGCAAGATAAGTAGAGCAAAATCTTTGGAAGATTATGTGATGAGACTTTAATGCTTAATTTAATATACTTGTCATAAATCTAATTTTAGATTTAAGAAGTATTAAAATTGCAATTTATAATTCTTGGAGAATAATTGACTATTTATATAAAGTCAAAGTTTGCAATTGGGCATGTAGCACGAGGTGCAACATCATTTCAATGTTCTAAAAACCCAAGGCTTGGCCTAAGGTTTCTGAAATATTGAAAAAGATAATTGACATATCCCAAAGTGACTACCATTTGATATGGCAGACATGAAGGAATTAAAGAAAGGGCAGGCTCTTACTTTGAAAATGTTTGTCTTAGTTATGTTCACAGCTAGTATTGAAATTAGATTTTAAATACTGTAGTGTGGTACATAAAATATATGTATGATGTTCAGAATCTGCTTTGAGCAGGATACTGACTTCAAGCTGAGATTCCTCTGCGAATCAGAAACGGGATGAAAGTCGCTGTTTTGACCCGTAGATACCTAAGTTTAGGA